>JANHGN010015795.1:0-32343 GCA_024605025.1 Megaceryle maxima
AACTCTCTCTGTGACAATTTTCATACATCTGGTATAATTATAAATATTTTATATTATTAATAATAAATAGCAGCTTTATAAAAATCAGTTTCCTTTTATGGGCAATGGTAGGACAGCTGTCTGGTTTGTCATTTTATAATTTGTCCTACAGGCAATTTTGTGCTTATGGCATATTGACTTCAACAGGGAATTCTGCTTAAAACCTTATGGCACAACACATAACTGCATTTCCATGAAAGCAGCTGTAGGCATAGAATCATAGAATAATAGAACGTTAGGGGTTGGAAGGGACCTCTAGAGATCATCAAGTCCAACCTCTCTGCCAAAGCAGGATCACCCAGGGCATGTCATGCAGGAACATATCCATATGGGTTTTGAAAGTCTCTAAAGAAGGAGACCCCACAACCTCTCTGGGCAGCCTGTTCCAGTGCTCCATCACCCTCACAGTAAAGTAGTTCCTCCTTATGTTCAGGTAGAACCTTCTATGCTCAAGTTTATACCCATTGTTCCTTGTCCTATTGCTGGGCACTACAGAAAATAGATTGTCTCCTTCCATTTGACGCCCACCCTTCAGATATTTATAGACATTAATAAGGTCCCTTCTCAAGTCTTCTCCTTTCAAGACTAAACAGTCCCAGTTCCCTCAGTCTTTCTTCATAGGAGAGATGCTCAAGTCCCTTAATCATCCTTGTAGCTCTCTATTGGAGTCTTTCCAGTAGATCCCTGTTTCTCTTAAATTGGGGAACCCAAAACTGGATATAGTATTCCAGGTGTAGTCTCACCAGGGCTGAGTAGAGGGGGAGGAGAACCTCCCTAGACCTGCTGGACACAGTTTTCCTAATGCACCCTGGGATGCCATTGGCCTTTCTGCATGCAAGGGCACATTGCTGTCCCACAGATGACTTGCTATCCACTAGGACTCCAAGGTCTTCATGGTGCTGCTTTCCAGCAGGGTGACAGTCTGTACTGGTGCCTGGTGTTATTCCTCCCCAGATTCAGGACTCTACACTTGTCCTTATTGAACCTCATCAGGTTCACCTTCTCCCAGCTCTCCAGCCTGTCCAGATCATGTTGGATAGCAGCACAGCCTTCTGATGTGTCAGCCACCCCTCCCAGCATTTGTGTTTTCACAGCCAGTTTCTGTGTGCCACCTTTGGACGGGCTCTGGAGGAGAAAATTGATGGGCTTCCAGGTGTATCCTGGATGTGAAAGGTGAACTTGCTAGGAACAATTACACTGATCCTTGGTGTGAGATAGATGGAAAGTTACCTGTCCTTCCCTTAATCTTCCCTTGGGGCTTTGCCATTTAGGAACAGGATCACAACAATGTTACTGAAATTGCAGCAACACCTCAAAGCTTGATCCAAAAAAGAAGCCCATCATGGTGATACTGTACAAGTATGAAGACCTCTTTTTAGGTTTCCTGATGTATTGGAAGACATCTCTAACCCCATCAGTAGTCCTTGTGTTTTAGTGGGACTTGTGGGGTAGGGATTACTCCCTCTATCTGAAGGATATCACGATTCATCTAAGTGATAGTGCCAGCCCCAAAGAACAGCTAATAACACTGAGAATGGTTAATTGTATTTAGCAGGGCTCTCCAGTTCTTGTGAGCTGAGCTAAGCTGTTGTCTAGCAGGTGATTCGGAAAGCTTGAAAGCAGTGTCTGGAACAGTTATTACCCTCCCCTAACAAGAGCCTGACTGGCAGGTTGGGTTTAATACCTCTAACATTAATAGCAAAAATGCTGCAACCCAATGACTAGTTCTCAGACACAAACCAGATATGAGAGATCCAGTGTACAAAGTCTTAATCCCCAAGGCTATTGGCCCATTTTTTTCACTCTTTCAAATAACCTTGCCCCTCATAAATCTGTTGCTCATTTACAGCAAACTTTCTGCTTACATCAGAAATTACTTCCAGTATTGGGTATGAAGCATTCTGCAATACGTTATAAAATGAGGGCTGGATTCACTTCTTAAATAAAGAAAGCCAGTTTGCTTCAAACAGATCATTTATTGCTACCTTCATGCTGTATATTTATTGTGAGGATATTGTCACATTTCTTTCAGTTTTGAAAATGTAAGTTGGATTTTCTCTTTCAGGTTGCCATCTGGTGTATTGCGAACAGTCTCAGAGAGTAAGAGGCCATCTGTTAATACTTTTTCAGGAAGCTTTTTATAGAGCAGTGAAGTGGCAAATCTCAAAAACACGTTGTAATGACTTACAAGATCTCGGGTATGTGTACAAGTAAAGGCTGATATTTTATTCCTACCAACAATATAGTTATCAAGCTGGGAAGGAAAGGAAAGGCAGAGAAGAAAGAAAGCTTGCACACAAATGCACATGCATTTTAATGACTCTATTGCATATATTACTTTTTTCTATTTTTACATAAGATGTAAAGTGAGTTTCTGAAGCTTTGATTCAGTTTATGCTTATGTAGTTTAGCAAGACTGATTGCCTCTTAGAGAAACTGTTTCCTTCTTTAAACATTAATAGAAATCAAGGGACCCAGCATTTGGCCTAATAATACTGAAAATGTAGCTTGCATTTTAGTGTAGCATGTGGTTTTACATCTCTAGTGGCTGGTGTACCTATGATGTTGATGTGTCACCTACAAGATGGCTGCCACGTAGGGAAGGCCTTCAGTTCAGACCTTCTGCTTTTAGTGCCAGCAACCTCAGGTTAAATATCTGGTGTATTCCTATGGCAGAGGGTTAGTTCTGCACTCAGCCCCACAAATAGAGAGGTTTTCAACCCAAATTTTATATGGTCCCTCAGACATTAATGGTAGCAGCATAGGACATGGCTTTACAGAAGTGTTGTGTGATCAACCACTGAAATACTGAAAGTATCAGAAATACTGAAGTATTCTGATTGCTGTGGAATAAAAAAGATTAGGAAGTAGCTAGATATGAGAGTAATTAAATGCATGCCATGAAGCTTGCTGCAGAGCTCTGCAGTAGTGAGCATTGACATTGGCCTCTCCTGTGTCTGACAGAGCAGGCCTCTGTTTTTTCTGCCCACAGCTGTATTGTGCAATGAGAGGGAGCAAATAAATCTTTGTAAGGTGCTGTGATACTGGTGCTGGGCTAAAAAAAAAAAATCACCCTGATGATTGATGCTATCATTTCATAGTAAGATAAATTGAAGACATGAGGAAGAGGTGATGTTTGTGAGGTTATCCATGAGGCCTCTGGTACAACTAGGAGAAAGTACTGAGTTTCTTGAGAAGCTTCTCTCTGGACTATATACACCAAGACATTTTTTCCACTTGCATTGACTTCCTCATAATTTTATGGTACAGCAGAAGCAAGTAGAGCTACATCATGTGCCTGTTGAGTGCAATTCTGAGGTTTATCTCAACTCTCTTCCAGCCTCTCTGAGAGAAGACCTGAGAAAACACTTGCTGCTTTCAGCATCAGGCTCTTTGAAAGCACTGAGAGAAGCATCTTATTACTGCTTTCTTTGTAAGCCTGACATGCTGAGGAAGAAAGGAAAGCTCTGATTATCTGGGCAGGTGACTTGTAGTTTTGCTACTGTGATCAAATTTGTTGGGTGCCCATATAAATCCTCGGTGAATGGTGTGTTCCACCCGTGTGTGATCTAAAATGACCCAGTCAAGCACATTTTTCCATATTTTAATGCTGTATTAATTCTCTGTGCTTTGTGTTCTGCAGTAACAAGATTCTGTGGTGATATTCCTGGGCATCCCTTGACAGAAACAGTCCTGCTTCAACAAAGAGTAATAGTAAAATATTTTCCTCTTCAGTGGTTCCAAATTTGATAGTAAGACATCAAAAGCATCATCCAGGTATCACAGGTAATAAATGTCAATACTGCATGTCAAGGTCACATAAACCTGTAATAAGGGCTGTTCAGACTGGCATTGTGCTTAAACATTATCATCATTTAAACAAAACCAGGCAGCTTTAAAAGCAAAGACAGCACAAATATCATCATAAAATTAAGCCCACTAGCCTGTGATGAGAGAATCTGAAGCCTGTATGTTGGGAGAGTTTTAAAAGCAATGCAGGTTAGTTTTTCAGTGCTAACAACCTCTAGAAACAGAGAAATAAGTGAGTGCAGCTGTGTTCAGTATAATGTGAGTCAGCTCTGCATGATGGTATCTAGCAGTCGTCAGAGTATCTTCTAAAAGTTTTGTTTAGAAAACCCAATACTTTCTTCCAAATTATTTTTAGAGGCATGCTCTTTTATTGAATGAAGAAAAACTAATCTTTGTCTTGATCCTATGTTTTTAATGTAAGAGTCAGATAAAGAATGAATAATAGAAACTGGGGAGGGGCTATTTTGTTCTACAAAAAAAAGTCCAACAGTAGCTACAATTTTTAACTGTGAAGTATGCTTTTTTCTCTATCTAACACCCATGTTATGTTGCTTAACTAAAGACAGTAGGCAACAGTCGTAATTTGATTACTAGGTTATTTGAGAATGTTATTAGAAAGACCTACTATTGACTTGAATCCAGCAGAGTTGGCAGAAACTAGTCCTGTTATCTCTATTCTTTCATCTCAGAACAAGCCTAGGTAGTCTTGACTGGCAGCTGCTCTGGGCTCTAGCATCTTTCTTTCATTGTTAAACATGTGAAACTGCTGAGACATCTCCTGAGATGTCAGTAAGCTAAGTGCTGGTGTGAAGATGAGCACTATGTCCTTCATCCATTCCATGTCTATTGAGCCTGGCCAGCATGTAGGCAAAAAACCTCATAGCTGAAAATGATCTCCCAGAGGTGGAGGCTCATAGAAGTTCCTTAAAATATTACTTGCCTACAGTTTTTCACTAAGAATTACAGCTTACTGGGCCACTATAGAGCAGGTTCCTCCACTCTCTGCAGATGACTGGATTGAATTAATGGTGCATCACATTGAACTTTTAAGTGCCCTAACATAGCAGATACTACTTTTTGCCATCAGAACTGAGATGTTACCAAAACATCTGCGAGTTACACCTGAGTTGTACTGTTGTAATCTGGAACCCAGGCCTCTCAGAGTGTCAGGAACATTACTTTCCTGTGTTGTGGTTTGTCTTGTGTTGCTGTGCTTCACATCTATTAGCTGGCATTTTGTGGATTTACTGGGGTAATGAAATATGAAAGATTGAATCTAGTCCTATTTAGGGTTAAGAGTCTGTAAATCCACTGTGCTCACAGAGACTAGGAATAATTTAAACACTGCTCACATTCCAGCCTCCGCAGTAGAGATGGGTATTTTGTTTTGAGGATTTTTTCCTTATCTCAACTGCTGTACCATTTGGCTATCTGAAGCTTTTGCATGCCTCACAAACACCATCTGTTACAACCCAAGACACAAATACTGCGAGTGATTAGTAATATAAGCCAATGTTGCAGCTGTTTGTGGTGTGGAAACCTGATAGAACCAGAACTTCCTTTGTAAGCCTGAGATGCTGAATAGTGCGTTTGTGGTTTGTCTAAGCTTTCGCATTCATCAATTAAAGATTAACTTTCTGCTGCTATGGAGACCTGTTAGATTAAATAAACAAATAACAAAACCAACACCCCTGAAGTGTTCCTTATAGGAAGTGCTCCTCAATGGAGCAAGTAAAGCACCCAGGACAGGAGGAGTTCCTAGAGGTAAATGTTTCCAACTGCTGCATCCTTATACTTCATTAGATGAATCTTTGATGGGTTGAAATAGTCTATGTATTTGTATCCAGGCTCTTCCTGAAGTCACAAAATGCTGAAAATATAACATCTAACAGGGACTATTCAGCTGTTCCAGACATGGGCAGATGGCAATAAATACCAATATATTCCTCCTGTTATTCAATACTTGTTAACAGCATAGGCCACATCTCCTCGAGTTCCAGTACTTTTTTTTCCTCTTTGTTTTATCCTCCAGCATCAGCCTTGATTGCAGTAATGGATGAAGAACTGCTTGTGCTGGAGGATACCAAATTAGAGAGGAACACCATGTGTGCTCATGGATGTATATGAGAGATGAACAGGAAAGGAGAGGAAAGCTTATATTTGACTGCCTGCAGGATAATTCTGTTAGGGCGTGATAATCCAGGACATGTTTCAAACACAGAGACTGAAATTCTGAAATGGCAAGGTGAGTATTTTTAATGTTGAATAAAAGAAACTGTTCAGATCAAGAACCATAACAGTTCTGTTGTTGCTAATCTTCCGTTCCACCCCTAAGCTATGCATGCCCCTTTACTATCTTTAGTCATTTGGATCTCTTTAACATCATTAGTCAGGTGAATAGCAAATATAAGGACAGTTTGAATCACTTTCATACTTCTCCTCTCAATAAAAATCTCTGCAAAAATATTTCACAAAATTCTTAGATCCTTATCAAGTTCTTATGCTGCATAGTGCTTGTTTTGAAAACAAAGAGGAGTTTTAATTCTAAGAAATTCCTCTGTTAGAGTAATAGGTCAAATTTTGAAGAAGCTAGGTGTGTGACTTTTATGTTCATGGAGACGGAGCAAGACGTAATGGACTTAAACTGAAGTAAAAAAAGTAGAAAAGACAGTAAAAGCTGGAGAGACACTGTCAGGGAAGTTGTGATATCTGCATCACTGGAGATCTTTAAGAGCAAATACCATATTTACAGTCAGTCTCATCATGGAGAGAAGGATGAACTAAATGGCCCCCTGGGTTGTCTTCTGGTACTATGATTTTGTAAGCTTGGTGAACCAGGAGGTCTTTTCAAGTCCCATGCTGTAAGGATCATCACTGGAGAGCAAGCACTGAACACTGAGATGCCTGGCTCCTGGGTGCAGCCCACCGCTGTGGCCAGACACATGAGGGCTCTAGGATGTGCAGGAAAAGGTAAATGCCTCCCTGTGGACTCGGGCTAGAGGGTTGGCTGAGCAGGGAGCTACTTAGTTTAGCTAGTGGGAAAAGCTTAAGAATGAGCAAATCTTAATCCTATTTCTTTCGGTCTGTGGCAGCAAGAAGGCACTGGTGTCAGACCAGTGTATACAGCCAAGAAGTCTCTGCTGTATTGTGTTGTCCCTTGCTGAAGTACAGCAGTTCATACTGAGGCTGATGGAGGAAGTGGATGCTACTCTCTTCTTTCCCTTTTCATGGCTCAGATCTGGGGTGTAAGACATCCAGATTTGATACGGTTGTTGGCCTGTGGGAATGTAAAACCACCTTTGCTGCTTCTTTCCTAAGTTGTAAACACTAATCCACTGAGTGTGCTCTGGGCATTGGCAATTAACCACCCAGAACTCATTGTGCCAGAGGAAGGCAGTGAGACTTTCCAGCCTTTTGAGCAAGGCATAATCCTTGGAAAAGGAAAGGTGCTGTCATGCTCAGGGAACCTCTGAGGTCAATTCAGCATCCTGCCTTTTATTATGGACTAGTTTGCAATGGAGGGAGGTGGCATTTTCCTAATATAAATTTCCTTCTGGTGGTTTGCTAACTCATATTTAAATAACAGCAGAAAATTCCGGAGCACTGAGCAGGCACATGTTTATGCCATGCTAGTTGCCCTTTACTGTGTATTATGAAGTGTAAGACAGCAGGATTGTGAGTGGCTGTGATTTAAATGACTAAATTTACTCTAGATTAAATGTTTGCCTTTCATGTTTGATTTCTCATTAACTGAGAATTTACAAAGTCAAGTACACAGTCCTATTCTTATTTGTAAACTTGCAGCTTTCTCTTAGTGCCTAATAATAAGTTCTCCCCTCTGGTTGTTTAATGTATCACTTGTGATTCCGTTTTGACAAATCTCTCAGCAGTTCAGAAAATTCTTTGTTATAAAGAAATAAATATCCTGCTGACTCAATGGGAAAGAAATGCTTTTTGTCCTTTGAAAAATGTTGCAGCCCTGTAGATTGGTCAGTGTTAGCTATCTGAATAGTGCTATTGTAGAGAGGAAAAGGGTACTTTATTGGGCCAAAGAGCATTCAAGGGTACTGAAGTATGTAGGACAAGGTTATCAAGACTTTACTTTGGTAATGTCTATTTCTGCTTTGAAAGATCATCTTACATGTGATATTTGTCTCTGTTAAATGCATTGCCTTTATTATTGCAGTAGCTTTTCTTTTTTAATTACAAAATGCTGACAAGATGTTTGCGGTGACATATTATAACTACATTAACCAGGTGCATTAGGATCTGTGTATATGGCAATTGATGCTTTCTCTTTGTCACTTACATAATGAACCTTCTGCCTGCACAGAATAAAATATTTATCTGGAATGCAGGCTAAAGCAAATGCTGGAGATGGAGGAGGAAAAAACAAGCTGCCTGCGGTGAATAATTGTTATAATCTCGTTGTCCTTTGCAAAGTTGTTAATTAAGGCCTTTACTAAGCAGACTGTGCTTGCAGGAGTCCCACAGAAGTCAAGTTGTACTCGTGCATCTGTTAGCTTGCAGTGCTTTTAGTGTGCTTAATACAAGGCTCCCCAAGTTCTGTTTTCAGAGAGACTGTATATTAGGGAGGATGTCTTGTGATGCTCTCCCCCTTCTCTCCCTTGCACTTTTTTCATTGAAATAAGAAAGAAAGCAACACCTGAAGGCTGCTGGTAAGCCAGTGTGTAGAGCTTGAGTATCCTCCATCATCAATATTGGTATGTAAGCCTGCTAGGGATGTGGGGCTGTTAGTTTATTTGCAGGTGCTCTCTGGAGTTCTCTCTGCAAGGAGCAAATGCTATAAATTGTGTGTACTTTGCCTACTATCATTCCAAGTTCTTTTTGTTATTTAGTATTTATATTTCTATAGCAACTAGAAGATCCACTCAGGGATTTTGACCATTTCTGGTAGGCAGCAGCATAAATAGTATAAGGAAACAGTATTTTAGGTGAAGAGATCTGAGCAGAAAATGATCTATTGCTGTTAGTTTCTTTGTAGACATTAATGGGAAGGAGAATTTCTGAAAAACATAATGAATTAATTTTTACGTTGTTTCCTCTGTGAAGGGACAACATGGGAGGAAGAAAAAAAGCAAGAAAGTCCTAATTTTAAAAAGTAGCAAATGGGGAAGCTTGATGCCAAGGGCTGATTGGAGGCAAGAGCTGACATCTTGGGAGCAGATGAGAGGAAATGGGATGTGTCAGTAAATCATGAACAGCCTCAAAACTCAAGGCAAGTAATCCATAAATCATAGAGAAGGGAGAGCCCAAGGAGGAATGGGAAAAACAGCAACACATGAGCTAACAAAAACATATTTGCAACATGATTTGGGAGGGAATGGTATTGGGGAAAGATTGCATTAGGAAGGCCAGAGAGAATGTTGATGTAACAGGATTGACCAATTCCTGTGTGAAAAAGCAGGGGGTGGGGAAAACACCTTATGCAGACAGAATCAGCAAAATGGGGATGTGAAGGCTGACATAGGGATGGATCAACAGATGGAGAAGCAAGCAGTCAGTTTGGGGACTTTCTGAGCAGGGAGATGCTGAATCTGGTAATACTGGGTGTACAAAGACACAGAGAAAAAATAGGAAATGGATCGAGGGTGAGAAGAATTCCTGGAAACTGAAGGAGTGGACAGAAGCGAAGTAATTTCTATGTCCGATAGAAAAGGATGAGGAAAAAGCCAGAAGAGTAAGATGTGTGAATGTCTAAAAGTCATGTGTCCTTTTTTTCTTGGTAGAAAGTTGGCAAAAGCTTGTGTGGATAAAGAATAGGAGGCAGAATGAATTGTGGAGGTGGATTTATTTTTATCAGAAAAGCAAACTTTGCTAGGGTGATGCCAGAGAAACTGAGGGAGGAAGTAATTCTGGTCTCCACAGTTCTACTGGAGCTGCTTTCCTCTATGAGCTGAGCTCAAGTGTAAATGGAGGTCATCTGGGATAGAAGCTTGGAAAATCAGACTTTGTTAAGCATGAAAAGGCAAGAGAGACCTTATTAATGGAAGAGAGAAAGGGGGAGTGAGGAGGGGGCTGAAAGCAAACTAAAGTTTTTCCTGTGTACTAGACACCTGATACAATTGAGTTGTGGAAAAAGCTGACAGACATGAAGTGGGAATGAGGTGGAGAAAGCAGAGAGCACTGATAAAGGCAGCTGTAGAACAAGGGCTTTGCAGCAGAAGAGTTAAGCCAGACCTGCAGATGTGAGACCAAGGAGATGGGAAGCCATGAGTGCAGGTAGCTTATCAGCACAGAAGTTGCTGTCATTGAGAGTTAAGCTGAAGGAGATCCAAGAGTCAGTTGGAGAAGGTTGATGAGAAGTTGGATCCATGGTAGACAGTAGCTATACTGAGCGGGCGAGGTGGCAGAATTCTGTGTTTACTAGAATAAAATATCACTCTGCTGCTTGATTAGTTTAATTAGGTCAGTTATTTTAAGTTAGAACACATATTTCATCATTTTTGGCAGGGTCTATAAAAATAGGATTTAAAATAATCAACAAATATGTATAATTGAAAACAAGCTCCCAATTACTCACTGTCTTAGGCAGCTGTTTCATATTTATTTGGTGGATACGCCGCGATAAACCAGGAGTTCAGTGCTGAGTGGAGTCATTCTGGCAGAGGGAAGGGTGGTCGCAGCAGCCCTTCCAGTGGGGTCTGCCCAGGGCCCAGTCCAGCCCCTGCCCCACTGCTGAGCACACCCAGACCAGCTGTCGGCAAAGTGCGGGGCTGCAATTTAACGCTTGACAGCCTACTGACCCAGCCTCCAGCAAACTGGGGTTTCAGAGCCAATTGGGTCTTTTTACCCCTAATTTCTGTGCCTGTCTGTAGCGAACTTGCTGCTCAGAGGCGAACACGCGTGTCCGCTGGCAGAGGTTGCTGCCGGTCTCTTCACCTCCTTCTTTTCCAACAAGCTAACCTGTCATGTCAAGTGTTTAGCTGAAAGCAGTGGGAATTGTGAAGCTTTAATGTTTCCCAGACTGTAGTCTGCCACATTAACAAATCTTCCACTTTTCAGAAGATGATAGTGTCAATCACAGTGACAGGCTGAAAGACACCATTCATTGTTAATTAATTATTAGCTGTCAACTCAAAGACTTTGTTGAACTAAGAACATTCAGGCAGATTGTGGATTTCTTCTTTTTTAGACTTTACGTTTAAAGGACACTAAATACCCTTAATTATCAAAGTAAGTTGAAATCCTTTCATACCTCTTTCTTCTGCAGGTGACTGCTTCAGGTACAATATTAATTATAAATAGAATGAAGATTCTGTAGCTTCTTACTGCTGATTTATGTTTTCATAATGGATGAACTAAAAAGGAAGAAGTTTCCTTTCTTTGCTTTGGTAACAGCCTGTGATCCCTAGGCTGCCTCTGACTTCTGGTGTGCGGAGGAAACAAACAAAATAAAGGAAACTTGTGTTTCTGGAGAAGGACTGTGGGCAGCTGTATAACTTGAAATAGGGACCAGACTTTATTTGACTCCACCATGTAAATCCTTGGATTTGAGTTGTTGCAATATTTCAGTTTCACTCATCATGTCTGTAAGACTTTGACCATAAAAATGAGGGTAGCTTTCTCACTGGGGTATCTGCAAGTGGGAATGAGCTCTTCTGGCTTTTTTCCTAAGTAATTATCTGATTTCTCATCAGTTCTGGGCGTACCCAGTCATCACTTTCTAATACAAAAACCTTGCGGTTAAATTTGAAGATGCTTATACGGATATTCTTCTGATTGGGGGACAAATGGCAGTGCCCAGTCCAGAAAGGCAGCTTGTGCACATAAATGCTTGCAGAATGTATCTGCAAGTTTGAAAACACTGGCCAATCCTCTTTCCATTTTGGCCTGCCAAGCACAGAGGATACAAAAATACTTACCTACCTTGTAGGAGCGCTCTGAGGCTTAATTAATGCGTATGGGTAAAATGCTTTGAGATCCTCAGGTCATAATGATACTTAGCACTTTATATCTTCAAAGCCCCATACCCAATGTGAAGGGACTAATCCCAAACTAATTAGGCAAAAGGCACTATAAAAGTGCCAAGTGTTGTTATTTGCCTTAAAGTATTATTATTTAATCACAAATTGCCTCAAAGTGAAGTGTGACTGTATGAGATTAGAGACATAGTAATTAAGGCCTTGATTTAATATTTTAAAATTATTCAGCATACTTCAGTGCAGCTCTTGAATTTTTTTTAATTCTTTCCCAAACACCCAGAACACATTTTAATTTTTATAAACACTGCATCCTCATCACTTAATAGGCTTTCCCTCTTCTCTCAGTTGTGTGCCCTTAGGTTGTTGCAGTGCTGAGGGAAGATAGTTTGGTGAACAAAGATTTGGCCAAGTTGGAACATAGCAGACCGAGTGTGCGTGTGTGAATTAAATATGACAAGAAGGAAATGTGTAAATAAAGTATTTCTTGCATGTGTAGTAGATATATTTATGTATGTGCTGTGTAAGTTCTACAATGCAAAAACAGCTATGAAAGCATCTGTCACCCCACATTACTTACTCTGCCTTTGAGATACAAGCTGCGGCAGACCTTCTCAAAGATGACACTTCTCTGCATGTCAGGGGGCAGCTGTAGTTGTTATACTGATTTGGGGAGCAATGACTTCGTGTAAATAGTCTGGTGAAATTAATCCCTCTGTGCAGAAGCTCAGCAGAAGATTCAAGCACCACTTCTCTCCTGAGATAAACCTATTTTGAAGGTGGAAGTGAACATGAAGACCTTGTGTACAGGAGTAGATTTAATCCATAGTGTTACAGTGGGTTTAGGGAAAACCTGCTGGTGGGGACTGACTATATTTGCTCTTCTTTTTGAAGCAGTAGAAAATGACTGGAAGTTCATAGTTACATGAGGACTGAATGCAGTGTGACCATACTGTGCCACTGTAACTTTACAGACCTCCGTGGAGATGATCCCCAGTCTTCTAGTGCTCTGAGGTGCAATTATAATGAACAGTGAGGTTGAACAAGCGACTTTATGGGATTGGAAGACTTCGTAGTTACAGGGGAGCAATGTGGAAACTTTTTAGTGAGTGAGCCTTGTGGTGGCATGCAGCCAGTATGGTGACACACTGAAAACTCAGGAGCTGCCACACAGATATTAACTCTGCAGAGTCACCATGCTCTAGTGAGAAGACATATCTGTAGCAGAAGAAAGGAGGGGGATCCTGCAGCTCTGGATTGCAATAACACTGCTTCCCAAGGAGCCTCACTGCAACAGGTGGAATCACTTTAAAAACAAAGTTGTGCTCAGTATGACAGCAGCACCACCAAAATCATCTTTATCCTTGTGTATGTGTTTAGACTTGGAAATTATAATTGCTTAACACTTATCCACTCAAAGTAAGCTTTAGGAAGGCTGGAGCTCTTTTGTAGAGCAATGGTTTCTTGTAAACCACAGCAAAAGGTTATAAAGCAAATTCTTACAGAGCCATGAAAACACATGGTCTCTGGATTCTTCTCTCCAGAAACCTCCTCCTGAAACTTACAGCATGTTTTTTCATGCCTTGGACATCTGTGGATACTGTTTTTTGGGGAAAAGCTGTTCCATTCCCAACTGGTCTTGGAAAAGATTTGAGATCAGGAAGTATTGACATTGGTCTGCATTAAACCAGTCAGAGAATTGCTTAGGGAGCAGGTGGTGAGGCTGGGCCTAGTTGTGGTCAGAAGTGCAGTATATTAGTGTCTCTCTTACTCTGAGATGTGCAAAAGATCGAACACTTTAATTCAGTTTTGAAACAGGCAAATTTTGAGGTGGTTCATGATGCAGCCATGTTCACTTTCAAGGCCCAAGCTTGTATCTCTTGTGTTCTTTATCTTGCATAATACAGCAGCTAAAAGAAATTCAGCTACTGAAATGCAAAGGTCATTTGCAGGGGACCGGATGTTCAGCTGTGAAACTGAAGTAACTTCCTTGACTTTACACCAGCTGAGGATGCAGTGCTGTACAGGGGCTGCAGTATACAACTCTTTGACATCTCAAAGCTAGAGACTGTTATTTTTCAGGATGAAGGACCTGCAGATTGCTGTTTATTCTTAGATTGCTTTAACTGAAGTGTTCAGCAGTCTTTTGCAGTGTAAGTGCATTACTTTTGCAGTGAAAGGCAAATATCTGATAACTTTTTCTTCCTCCTGGAATGAAAGCAAAAATCCTCCATACTAACAAAAAAATAACAACATAGGAATGAACTTTAAAATCAGTAACTGAACCAGGAACTTGTGGTTAGATATATGGGTGTGGTTTTGTGATAATGTCAGTGCCTGCATGTATTTTGATAGAACTTCAGGGGTGGAGAGCATCTACTGTAAAGTGGGGACCACTGAGTGCTCCAGACAAGCTGGTTCATTCTGGAGATCTGAAACTCTGACTGAAGAGGCTGACAGGAAACCCTCTCCTGATACTTACTCGTGATGCTAAGGGAGGAAAAGGTGAAGAGATGAAACAGTGAGGCCTCCTCTCCTTGGGATCATATTTTGCTTAAGCTTCAACAGCTCCTTTTGTGTTAGAAGGGGCCTATGTGGATTATGAAGGGGAGAGCTCAGGCTGGTGAAAATCAGTGTGGCTTTGCTGAAAGGATGCCAGCTTTCACCAGCTCAACACCTGACCTACGTAACTTTACTATGATAAAAGCTGCTGAGGAGTCCAAAACCCAGTGTTGCCCCACCCAGACATACACTAGGGCGAGTGACATTAATGTCTTCCCACTGCTTACACACCTTGGGGAAAGATGAGGTGAAATGAAGCGCTGACCTAAAAGACAGGAGCCCCTGAGGAGATAGGTGCTATCAAAATGTCATCTAGATAAATAAGGACCTGAACTCCTAGTATCTTAAGTAGCTAGACTATTGATTAAAGAATCATGATAAATGAGTATAGGGCTGTGAATTAGATCAATACCATCAACCTTAAAAGTCAATCTCCTGTACCAGCTTCAACAGGGACACTAAAAAAATGCACTCAGGAGAACGACAAATCCTTGGGCTGATGGTGGCCTTGAGGCTTTAAGTTTTTCTTTGCCATTACCTTTTTTCCTTTGTTTTTCTGAATAGACTTTAAAGAATAGTTGAAGATATGTTTATGTCTGCAAATATTTTGTAGCTCAGAAAATTAAGTAAGACTAACAGTCACCATAATCTGGGCTTTGGAGTAGCTAAGGTTTTCTTTTGGACATTGTTATGCAACTCTTAGAGAGAAACTTTTCTGTGGCAATCATTGTTCTGAAAGTAAAGGATCAAATCCTCAGCTATGATGGACAGACATTAACTCTCTGGGGGTGAGTTCACACCTGCAAAGAAGGGAGACCTAAAATTTCTTTCTTTCTTGAAAAGGGGAACATGTGCTTGGGAGATTCTGAAAAAGAAAAAAAGAAGAAGAATTCTTTCTGTGGGGATAATAAATAAATAAATAAATGACTGTTTTTGAAAACAAAGTACCTTTGCTTTATGTGCTTCTCTGGATGAAACTTGGGAGGGGGAAGATGGCCATTTTAGCATGCCAGGTATTGGAGCAGGCTAAAAGCAGTGGTTCTTCTAGTGATGGTGAGTCAGAGCATGTGTCTTCCTGTAGGGCTCTGCGTGGACATGGGTTTCATTAAAGGTCTGTGTCTCAGGTCAGATTGGCCTTCTAGTGTAAGCTTCAGCAAAGTCACATAACATTTTCCCATCTGTTTTTGCATATGTAAACCAGAAGTGATCTTTTATGTGCAAGCTTTACTGGATACTGAGATGGTTCATGATTTCCTATTTCTTATTACTTCTTTCTGTTATTCTTGCAGCAGAATTGCTCCGGAGTTTCTTAAAGTACCTTCCTTCATTTGCCTACATCTCTACAAAATGAAAATGTAGCAAAAAATGTTCATATATGGCTATTGGTAATAAAGAGTGCTTAGGATGTTTGTAGGAAGTTGTTCTTTGGTTTGGTGGTTGGTTTGTTGGGGTTTTTGTTTGTTTGGTTTGATTTTGGTTTTTTTTCCCCCTTGTGAGAAGTCCTAGCATACCCAGTCTTTATTCTTGCCCTTCAAAGTCTTTCTTTTCTGTAATGGTTAATTTCAGAGGTTATAGGTATGTTTTTTGCATCTCACTGTAAGGAAGAGAACTTCCTCAACGAGGAAGAGACTTTCCTCATTGTCTCTGCATTGAAACAGCACTCAATTAGCACAGACATTACCCACAAAGGTGTATTTTCATGGTGCTGTTTTGGGAAAGTTTCATACAAATCAAAGTCTGTGAACAACCTGTCAATTTCTGACTGTATATAGGCACTGCCATGAGAGTTTGTCTTCTGGAGCTATTAAGATGCTTTCCCAATACTAATATGAGAACTAGATCTATGCCTATGCTAGTAAACTGTATGTGTGTTGATTTTAATAGAGCACACTCTTGTCATCTGACTTTTTAGGATGAAATTAACCCCCTGTGCAGATATCTGGCACTTATGCACCACTTGAGTCATCTTTTGATGTGTTAATTGTGATTGAAATGATATCTAGCTCTTCTACTTCACAGAAGTGAATTTCCAGCAAGCGAGGTAGCAACATTTAAAGCAGAAATCCTCTTCTTCCCAGCAGCATCCTCATCTTCACCTTCAGAGTGCTGATGCTCCCACCTGAAATGAGATAAGCTCACCAAAAAAAAAAACCTCCTAGAGAGTGGAGATCAGGGGGATTGCTTGGGAGCAAGCTGTCAGTTACAGTCATTTATAGGGGGCAATATGCTCAGCAAGTGTTAGTGCATAGAAAAGAGAACTCAAACAGAAATTAGGTGCCTACTCCAGGGAGTTTCAGTTCCCTTTTCTGTAAGGGTGACAGTTATTCAAAATGATTAGTGGTGCACTAGGATGTCAAATAGCTTTTAATCTTTACATTATTCTTCTTCATGGCAGAAATTTGTATTAAAGATGGAAAAAGTTATGGTAATATTTGCTGCTGTTGGAAAAATTTTCCCAAATCATGATTCTAGAAAACTAAAAGAAAAAAAAAAAAAAAAAAAGAAAAAACCAATTTAAATGGACTCAATTAGAAGTGCTAAATGATGATCATAATGAGATATCCAAAGTCTTGCCAAGTGAATTTAATCACTTTCTGATCCCAACAGCCACACAATTCAACTCTTTCGTAGCATAATTAAGCAAGTGACAATGAGGATGCTATTCCAAGACATGGTAATGAGATGCTGTGGGGCCTGAATTCAGCTGGAGGGGATTTCCTATTAAATATTTATTGTATGTGCAGCTTCTTCAGTAGCTAGAAATATAGAAAAGGAAATTTAGCCAAACAGAACCTCTTTTCTGAAATTAATCTGTGGAAAAATGGAAAAACTGTGGTCACTTGGTTTTGGACTGACTATTATTTTTGTCCTGCGGGCTGCATTCAGCATCAATAAAAGTCATAGTTTAGGTGGGAGGAAAATAAATTGGAGGAAGTTGGAATGTAGGAAAATAAAAATGGAAAGGGAACGAAAAGGAAATAGGAATGTGACAAACCCATTAGGGTGATTACAGATGATAAAAGTCAACAGGAATTAACTAATGATGGGCTGTAGAATGCTGTAAGACTAGAAAGTTTAAGGGGAAAAAACCCAACATGTAGAAAGCAAATAACTGGATAACTGAGGTGATGGTATGAGCCAGTGAACAAAAACATAGTAAGACTTTTAAGTATAGTGAACATTTAATTGCAGTTCTAGGAAGAAATGAAGTATGCTTTCATCATGTTACATTAGACACTTTATGGGGGTTATGGAAGTCATGGCCAACCTGTGCTTCACTGAAAACTGTAGAAGAAAAACTCTATCAAGGCCCCAGGGGTTTGTAACACATTTGCACATATACAAGCCAAAGAAGAATGCTATTTAGGCTACAAAACTTAGCTGGGGCATTCTCAGGTATTGATTTCCCTGACTCTAAACAACCAGCCTGCTTTGATATCCCTCAAATGTTCTCATCACCTTCTGTACTGTCTTACAGTCATCCTTATGATAAAGGAGAAAATAAAGGAGAGCAGAGTTCATTCCTTATTAGTTTGGGAGCACCTGAAATTATGTTCCATGTTGTTGCCAGTGGCTTCTCTTTAAATGCAACTGGTGCATGAGGAAATGTGTTCCTAAATGCCGCCTTATTCCAGGCTGGAATGTGCAGGGGCAATAGGTCCTGGGGTTCAACAGCACAGTGCAAGTGTAGGGGGACATGGAGGTGCTTGCAGACTGTTCCGTGCAGAGTCCACCAAGCTCTAATGCTGGAGGAGCAGGCTCTTACCCAGCTTCCCTGCCTTGCCTGCCCTTGAGACCTGCTGAAGTGCAAGGTCTGCAGTTCTTCCTGGCCTCTGGCAAAGTGCACTGGATGTTCTCTGCACCCTGCTTTTATTTTCCATGGTTTTGAGAAACAGATGGATGGCTGAGAAACAAATGATTTCTGGGAAAGTATTGGAGTATTATTAGCTCCCATGCAGAAACTGTAACCTTCCTCTCTTTCCTCCCTCACCCATCTCTTCAGCTCTTCAGGCTTACTGCGTGTCTTTCCCTGGGTGTTTGAACGATGTCTCTGGGGTATATTGGTATCCTAAGGAGATGCTGCTATGTAAATAATAATTCCTGTCATACTTACTAAATGGCACTCATAATTTAAAAAAGTTTTTGGCAATAGGATCAAATTAATTTGATGAGAAAGCTCTTTTTTCTTGTAAAGTACTATGAAAGCTGTGAGACAGGAGGTGCAATTAATTATCTCACTTGGATTAAAAGCTCTTTGATTTGATATTTGATCTCTTATTACTTGATTTCCCACAAAATTGCTGGTAACGTGCAGTCCCACTTAATAGCTCATTAGCACTCCAGTGTGGTATTTGTAAGGTGGTCAGGTTTGTGTATAATAAAGCAGTCACTGGCTAGCAGTGAACGACTTCAGCCATAATTAATTAATTAAATGTGTGTAAAGCATGGTTCATTAGCAAGTTGTGTGACAATCTCACGGTGTCCAATGCTGTCCCTCTAATTGTGTAATGGGCATGATGCTACTGCAGCATTGCTTCATTAGTTTCCAACTTCTGCTAGTGTTGTTTAGGTAAAAGACCTCTGATATCCAGGGCTTGTTCCAGTGACCTGGGAGTGTTGGAAGGAATAGGTTACGGTAACCAATCGAACAGCATTTCTTACTGTTTTCACTTAAAACCCACACAATTAGAAATTATTACTATAGCTTAGCAGCAGTAGCAGAACATTTGCTAGGGAAGCTGGAAATCTCAGTTCAACTGTAGTTCAAGCAATAACTATTCTTTATACTCAATTATGCACTGTAAGCCATTAGGGAAGTCTGTGGTTTCCTGATGTAGTTTTTTTTTCCCCCTTCTGTGTTACAGCAAGGTTGCAACTGGCTACAAGTATATTAGAAATTGGTATGATTGTACAATTACTCTGTAGGCTGTCTAACTTCTACCCGCTATATTTATCTGGCACATTTAGAGACAGAACAAAGCCAGGAGGTTCAGACCTTTAACCCAGATGTTGTTAAGCATGGGAGAACGCTAAGCTGCAGAACTGATGCACTTGTGGTGTAAAGCCATTAAAAAGTCGCTCTTCAGACCTACTAGATCCAGAAATCAGTGAATATTTAGTCTTCTGAGCCGTGACGGTGATTGTCTGTTGACAGAGGGAAAGCTTGAAGAGTTTCCTTGCACCACTTGAAACCTTTTTCATTCAACCTCTGTGAAAATGGGGTCGATTATTTCTATCAACATATTATTTTGCTTTCATGGGCAAGACAAAAATATTTCTGAGCTATTTAGAGTCTGAGGATGTGATGGTAACAAAATCAATTAAAGGAAGGATATTCCCTATTGCAGTGAATAGGGGCTTTAAGAGTATTGCTTTTCCTTTGTTTTGGGTTGATTCAGTCATACTGAGAGTGAGGTCCGGGTTCTGATGCTCATGTAATTGTTCTTGTTGAGGTGCTTCTGTGTGCCATATTTTCTTGTGGTTAGGAGGGCAGGTGGGTTTGTGTTGTTAATGTTAAGGTTTTCTGCTGCCTTGTTTCTGAAATGAATTCCTGGAGAGCTTCAGTGCTCTGTGACACTGATGTAAAAAGCCTGCAGTAAAGATGTTGTTGATGGCTCTGGCTGTTGTTCAGAACTATGGTTTTACAGTGTTACTGTCATATTTGACTGGCACTTAATTAGCTTTCTGTTCTTGATGTTTGCTGTAATCAGAGCAAGCACAGGTAATTTCCTTTTCCAGTGGGTGCATCCGAGGTCATTGAAGAGGTTATGGAGACTAGAAAAGAATAATGTGTGTGTCCTAGTTCTGGTGCCTTCCATAGAACAATTTCACATCTAAGGCATGACATACTTTAGGACTGTTTTGTTTTTAGAGTTAGTGTGCTAACTTATCTGTACAAATGACCCGTGCTCGTTTTCTGCTGGCTGGAGAAAATCTCCTGCTTCCTCTGGAGGAAGAACTTTCTTCTTCAATTATACAGATCACTGTGTTGTGACTTGGACCCAGGCCTTCGGATTGGGTTGCCTGAACTGGCACGGTAGGCTTCATCCAAAATGTTACTGCAACGCCCCTGGAGGTGTTACCTTTTTACATAAAACATATCTATCTGTCAAGGACAAAGAGAAATAAAGTAACTAACTGCATGGGAGATGACACTGAGAACAGCATCTTCAATTTCAAGAGTTATGTTAGTTGCCCTAATTCCATTTTGTTGCCATGAACACAAGCAAGTAAATACAGGGTAAATATGAATGTGCAAAGCTGCTCTTCCCACCCCTTTACCTTGAGCATCCTTCACGTGCCAGTTACGTGCTGCCAGTGCCTTTAAAGCCATTAGTCCTCATTTCAGTGTTTTAAAGCCTTATCTTTCAAAGTTCTCCCATAATACTTCTCTTTCCAGGGGTAGGTTCTTTTTGAGTGGTGATTTCTGAGGGTTGGGTTTTTTTAAATGCAGAGGGTTCTTTTAAAGAAGGATATATTATTTCTCCCTGCTTGAGTCTTCTTTCCTCCATTATTACAATTTTCAAAAATGTAGATGCTCCTAATACAGCAGAGACCGTTCCACAGCTCTGCCTTTAATGGAGTGAGCAGATTGCAGTAAGAATGCGGTGCTGCTCAGTAAATTTAATGACTTTATGAAGATAAATGTTTCCCTTCCAAAGCCCCTTCTTGTCAGAATACATTTAATACCGCCATTCCTTTGAGAACTAAATTCCTGTAGCACTTTGCAGCATATTAGCATGTTTTTCTCACCACATGAAATTGCACTTCAAGCAAGAAATAATAATGTTTCTGCATCCCCTTGTACATTTTTATTACTGCCAATGAATAGGAGTAAATTAACTATTATGGCTAACATTATTCACAGGGACAAATTCCTAACTCATTTTACAGAGAATAATAAATAACTGAATAAATAAGATTCCTTTAATTTCACATGTGAATTATCAAAGATTCCTCTGAGTAGGAGGAATAGGGGCCAGTTGACTTTACAAGAAAGATACAACTCTTTAAGAGAAGTTAAATGTGTGTCCACTCATCTTTATTTTCCTTTATCCTCCCAAAAGTATAATGAATATTCTTATTATTACTGATTCCTATGAAAACAAGTTTCTTTTGTCTGATTATTTGTTTCTACGTTCTGTTTATCCAAATACTGATCTGGGAGGTGAGCCACATTTTGCTGTTAGTTGCTTGGATGCTGCTCTGATTGATGGCAAGTATCATATGGTTTACTTCATCTGCAGATCTTTGAGAGCTTTTATAAGACAGAGTTGGTTTACCCTTTTACAAGAAGGGAAACCGAGGCTCAGAGTGATGAGTGTCTTGTTGAATAACCTGCTACGTGTCAGAGTCAAAGCTCCAGTAGATCATGATGTCTTAGGCCATCCTAGGGATCACCTTGTCACTTGACAGAACTGACCCTAAATAAAAGTCTTTTTCAAAAGAAAAAATATTTTATAATAATATCATTATCCAGTTCAATAAGGATTGGTCTTTTCTTTTCAAGGATTTTAAAGGGCAGTTAAGCAAAGATTATAAAAATGCAAGTATACTTTTCTATTATTCACCAAGAATTGCAAAACAGTCCACTGTTTTGTAAATGGACAAATGGGAATATTTGCCAATGAATTTTTTCACCGTGGGGAAAAAAAATGCCATAAATAAATTCCTGCTTCTTCAAAATCTGATGGCAATAAAATATTTCATTGAACCAAAATGGTATTTAACCAGGATATTTTACAATTCTTCTTGAGTCTTTTAAAATTGTATTTCAAGTTCACATGCTTAATCATTGTGTCTGCTTTTCTGTCCGTCTTTGTGCCTGGCATAATGCTGCTTCAGCTTCATTCCTAACCGCTGCTGTGTTGTTTTCTTCCAACAACAGTATGGGGGGATGCAGCAGTATCCTGCAGGGTGAATTGGACTGTAGGTGGCCAATGTGTGCACGTGCTTATGGTGGTAAGGTCCCTTCTAACCATATTTGCCACATTCTTCACTTGATTAACCCACAAGGGTCTGCTTTAAACCTTTAAACTGAGGAAATAAAATTGCCAGCTCTGCATATTGAGGTGACAAGGGACAGATTTTGTATAAAATTGTTCTTAAAGCACTGCCAATGGGTGTTGGAGGGGCAGGAGGAATAAGTGTGTACCCACATTCCATAATGCACACACTTTGGTCATTAGCTGTTCCTGGAGGAGAGTTGCTGGAAGGGTGGAGTCTCCATGATTTAACATATACCTCCATAATTCTTTTGTTTTAAATTTGTTTAATTTCTATGAAGGTGAGCATGAAGATGTGTGGCAAAGGATTGTTGAAAAATGTCTCTTTCCCTTGAAAATTTCAAATTCTTTATTGGAAGCCACTCCAACCCTCCCAGCATGAAGTAATTTTTATCATCAAGGGTTATTTTATTTGGCTAATATTTTATTTTGTTGTGGAAAGCAACTCCCCTCACTATTTTTCCCGTATGAAGAATATTCAGAACACCATGCAGAGAATCAGAGAATCACAGAATGTTTTGGGTTGGAAGGGAACATTAAAGGTCATCTAGTCCAACCCCCCTGAACTGAGCAGGGACATCTGCAACTAGAGCAGGTTGCTCAGAGCCCTGGCCAACCAGGCCTGGAATGGTTCCAGGGATGGGACATCGACCACCTCTCTGGGCAACCTGTGCCAGTGTTTCTCCACCTTCATCGTAAAAAATGTCTTCCTTATATCCTTATATCTAGTCTAAATCTACCCTTTTTTCTTATCAGCCGCCTTTAAGTACTTCAAGGCCGCAGCAAGGTTTCTCTGGAGCCTTCTCTTCTCCTGGCTGAACAACCCCAACTCTCTCAGCCTGCCTTCACAGGAGAGGTGCTCCAGCCCTCTAATCATTTTTGTGGCCTCCTCTGAACCTGCTCCATGGTGTCCATGGCCTTCTAATTCCGAGGACTCCAGAGCTGGACGCAGTACTCCAGGTGGGATCTCACAAGAGCAGAGTTGTAGGCATCACCTCCCTCGACCTGCTGGCCACACTTCTTCTGATGCAGCTCAGGATACTGTTGGCTTTCTGGGCTGAGCAGGACCACTGATTCCCACCCAGCCCTGGTCCTAATGACTTTTTCATTCCTATCTTGGCAGGCTGACTAAAGGAAGCTCCAGAGCTTCCTACCTCTGGTACCGGCCAGTTCTCCGTGAGGCGGTTGCCACGCTGGTGATGCCCTTTAGGAGCGTGTTCCCCGGCGCTGCGGCCGCCCTGAGCGCAGAGCCCTGGGCAGCAGAGCCCCGGGCAGCGGAGCTCGGGCGGCCGCCGCCGGCGGCAGGCACTAGAGGGAGTCCCGGTCGCGGTCTAAGCCGGTTCCGGTGCCGGTCCCGGTGCCGGCGGGCTGCCGCTTTGGGTAATGCACCGGAGTATCAGCGCTGACCTCTCCTTTGTAGCCGGTAGTCACGTTTTTCTGTTTCTTCCTCTCCTCTGTTCCTCTGCAATAACTGTTGTAAATTAAACAGTTACTTCTCTTCCTCTGGTTTCAAAGCATCAAAGATGTCTGTGAGCCCCATTACCTTTGATGCTGATTTCCTGTTAGAATGCATGTTTTGGCGTTGCAACATCCTGAAAAAGTTTAATCTGAAGCAGAAGAGCTGTAAAATGAAGAGAGCAATTATATACAGCCCAGAGCTCTGAGCAGCTGAACTGACAACAAAGTTTCATCTGTTTATTAGGTTAGCTCTGTTTCGGATAAAATGCTATTAGCAATTTATGAAGAGGAGAGTAGGACTTTGAAATTGAATATCTGTCAATTAAATCTGAAAATCTTAATATGAAATGCTTTAAAAGTCAAATAACATCTATTAAAACTCTAGGTTTAGTCAATGAGATCAGGCTGTACCCTGGGCATACACTGAAGGAAAAACAGTGTATACATGACAGAGCCTTACCTGGGAGTTCTGTAGGCAAAGAGGAAAAATGAGGAATTAAACCACCATTTTACCCTGCAAGTAGAATTACTGGCTACAGTTGCCAGTGCAACTTTGCTTTTACTGGGGCTCCAAATATGGGCTTTGAAATTCCTTTCTTCCCTACCTCTCCTTCTCCACCCCCTCCCCCCAAAAAGAAAAAAAAAACAACACAAAACACCCCCTCAAAAAAACCCCCAACAAACCAACCACCAAAACAACTCTAAACAACCCACCCATATTTCTTTATGTAATTTTTATTTTTCAATAGAAAATGATTGAGTAAAAATAGCTGAGGATTGACATTCCTTCCACGAGGAAGTAATAGAAAATCAGCCAATACATGGAATTGTTGCTTCTATCTGTAACTTGTTCCTGGTAGTGATCAAGTTCTAGTGTTTAACAGGGCAGATCAGAGAGCCTGCTTGGAGTACGCAAAAGAAGAAAAATAGACATCAATCGTCTTTAACATAGAAGCAACTTCTGAGCACTTCAGTTTTGATAGTGTCCTTTTGTTCTGTGTTTGCGAAGCACTTAGCTATTGTACAGTATTGGTCCACTCACTGTGGTAAGTCGCTAAAAACCTTTCTTTAGTCTTGGAGGTAAGCATGGAGAAGAGTACAAATCCTTTAGCTGACTCTGTTGAAGATGGCAGGGCAGCCTGGGTGAACGGGATTTGCTGTTCCCTTTGCTGTAAAGAGCCTGACTGACTCATCTTGCGGGGTGGCCTTTTCTGTTACGTTGCATTTTCACCTGGCGATTGAATGCTGAAAGATTGACAGCACCATGATACTGTATTTACTGATGCATGGATCTTGCAGCTCTATCCTCATGGGACCCTTTACTTTCCAGAGCACAAACCATCTTTTGGTGTGTGGAAATATATGCGTGTTTACAACATCCAGCAGAAAGGGCGTGGGTTTGTGATCAGTAACTTAAAGTTCAACAGTGGTAACATCAGTAAATATTTTCTGTCTTTGTGCCTAAGGGCCAAACATATGTGCTTTAAATAATTTGTATGCCACAATATAATCCTTGCTGAAGCTGCCTCAGCTTTTTTTGTTTGGGCGCAATAACACTGTCAATAATCCCTGTCTACACTGATAAAGTGGAAAGAAGGACAAACTTGTACTTGAAGCCCAGGGTTCAGCTTCCTGACCTCTAGTACAGGAATATGAATAATTCCTTTTTTCTCTCTGTCTTATGGTACTTAAAATGAAAACTCTGCAGGGCAGATGCTGTATCTTAGTGTGTGTCTATCTGGTACCTAGGATGTGCTCTGATCTCAGCTGAGCCATCAAAGTGATGCTTTATCACCTGTAATGTCAAAGAACAGATGTAATTAGTTTTTTTCTGGACTATTAGAAGGGTTTATAGTCTGGTGTCACACTTGAAAATCAGTATGGAAAAGCTGTTGGTTTTGAACAAGTTAATGATGTACAAAATTTGTTACAAACTTTACTTTAAACAATGGTTTCTGTGGTTTTGTGTATCTTTGCAGTAGTATTGCACAACAACGTAAACATCTGTTGAACAAACTCTTTATGTTTTTACAGTGGTCCCAGAAATTATCTTCGCCATGTTCCTTCACTGGTTGAACTCGATTGCCAGAGGCAAGGCAATACCATTGACCCATCCTTTTGAGGTGAGGACTTTCTGCTACGTAATCTTGTACAGTATCTAACATAATTCACTGTGGCCTGTGAGCTGATCCAAAACACAGGCTGGTGAATGCCAGTTACAAGGATGCGATATCAATTTCTAGTGCAGATCAAATCGGCCAGTGTGGGATGGTTAAAAAGATATGGGGGAAAAAAAAAAAAATCTATATGCATGAAGCTGTGCTTGGGGAAGTAAGAAGAAATATGGGTAGTTGTGATGTGAAAAATTATCACACAATGTATTAAGGAGTTCCAAGACCACTAATCATGTTGACAGAATGAGTCAATTATATATTTTTCTGATAGAACCATTGATAGGCATAAGGCTAAACAGAAGTGGGAAGATAAATTCTTGCTGTAGGAAGAGTGTATTCTTCATGTATGTTCTCTTCTGTCTCAGATACAGTTTGTAGACAGTGCTTCTGGGACAGATCTGAGACCTTTGCCTCTGAGTTAGTTTGGATTCCTTTCACAATCAGTGGAATAATACATTTTTTCTAGACTATGATTTATCTGGTTTCTTTTTGATATGTGCCTTAGGGTGACATGAATATGTAAAATCTCTCTCTCTATGGGCTATAAAGTCATGCTGGACAAGTAGTATAAATGGAGAAGTCTCCACTGTAGATCTAAATTTGGTTCCTCCCCAACCCATCAGGACCATATATTCATAAGGACTCAGTTGCCCGGGGGCAGGACTGGAATTGGTGAAAAGGTGTTTCTGAAATCTCTTTGATTATCTGCATTGTCAGGAGCTAACTGTCTTTTGAAAGTCCAACCTGAAGGGTGTAGCTGAGTTGCATTAGCAGAGTCTCTCTTCCTGTGGAGCTATTACTGTTCAAGAGCCTCAGTAGATACCTAACTGATGAAGAACAAATGCAGTTGTGCCAAGGAGAGAATAAAAATCCCCAAACTCATTCTTGAGTTGTTCCTCATTTCCAAGTCAGTTCTTTTGTGTTAATACGACTGTTCCTGTATGTATGTTGGGTATATGTCTTGGTGGAACACACAAAGCATTGGCACTTGTCTCCAGTCCTCCAGGTTTGAATGTGCCTGTGATAAATAGTTCAGAAAAACATTATAGTACGAAACGTACTTTAGCATTTGCTACTATGTAAACACCAGTTGTTGGGAAATGATAAGTGTTATTGATATCCCAAATGTATGTATTAGTGGGAACAATGTTATGTAAAATGTTAACATCTGTCAAGACAATATAAACAATTATAAGTAACTTTCTTTTAATGATGCAATTATACCATAACAAAAGGTGCACTGTAAATTTACATGACACCACACCAGGTTTATACGTTTTAGGGAACAAATTCCAAACCAGCTAAGAAAACAAAGTTTCCAGAGAATCCCTTTGGAAAAAAATAACTCTGCTAAACCTTTACAAAATAAAGTCTGGGAACTGAGATTGTTATTAAATCTGACCTTGATCAGATTTTTATTATGTCAGAAAAAATGGTTCTTAAGAGACAGAGTTGTCATGGGATTAGAGTACATCTACAGCAAGATGTTTCCATGGCAACAAATCAAACACCATTTCCTAAGTCTGCAGTCGTCTGCTTCAAAACCATGAACTTAGCATTGAATAATTATAGAGAAATGCAGTAATGTTGTGTAAAGAGAGGGGGGAAAATAAATCAATCTGGAGGCAGTGATTTATTTTAAAATGCCAATTAACCCCATCAGTGTGATTGTTTGGAGCTTCTGTTGGTGGCGACAGGTCCCACGTAGGTATTTGGTTTTACAAATTGAAAGCATAATTTTTTTGTCACACATAACCTTAAAAAAAGTGAAAGACGAGTCATAATTCCACCAGAATTAATGAAGTCTGAAAGTTATGTATAAAAGCTATAATAGAAATTCAGAGTTGTGTCAGAGACTCCAGGCGGCAGTAGCACATGATACTCTACCTCAATTCTCCTCATGTTTGAAGGATCTGAAAACATACTTGATACGGGTACGTGTTTAGTCTCCTACAACCAATGAGCTATCTAAATTCATAGGCTCCAATGTCACACAGCTGTAATCTTGGTGGAAAGTTAAACCAGTGAACACATCACCACTTAGAACTTGGGGAGTGAGTTAAGGCTATTTAGTTTATCAGTCTTCTTCCCATTCTGCCATAATTATATTATGAATGTATTGTTCTCCTCCAGAAGCCGTAGCGTCTGAATTTATCTGTGGTGCAGTGACATGCCTCTCTTTCCTCCTATAAAATGGAACATGCTCTTCTCCCCAGTTACTGGGAGGCTCCCTAGTTACATCTGGGACATACTGTACTACCAGGTTAAAAGACAAGTTTTGTTTTGACATTGCACTCGATGAATGACCTTTAATAAAAGGACACAGGTTCAATGCAAAAGCACAGTCTTTGAGCACTGAATGCAAATAGCCTGTGCCTGCTTTCTTCATTGTGGGTGCGTGTTACTCCACAGTGTGGAGGCTGGAAGAGGGTGTTAGCAGAATTTTGGAAACCAGAGGCTGTAGACTCAGCAGTGACGCGCTGTTCATACTGTTGTAGTTGCTCACAGAGCTGCAGGTTCTCTTCTCCAGCAAAGTCTTGCTAAGAGAAAAATCCTAGGATGGGCCATTCCTGTGCATGCATCCCAGCTGCTAATAATTTGGTTAGTAACAGTCACTAGGTCACAGAAAGCCAGCAGACATAAAAATGTGCTAATACTGGAAGGTAGACTGCAGCACTGGATCTACTGTCACAAATAGCCTAACACTAAATTGGCCTCTGACTGCAATACAAATTCTGACAAAGGGTGTGGATTTCTCACTGCAGCATGGGAGTGGTCTTAAGAGGAACTGGTGTAGCCTTGAATCTCCTCACAGCTGCTGCTTTCTCCTTTATTGCTGGTTGATGGGTGTGTTCAACCCATCCTGGGTTTCTGATTCAGCTACCATTGCTCCTGGTGTGGTGCAAGGATATTTGTTGCCTGATGTGGTGATGAATGAAAGCTCTGCCCCAAATCTGGTCATTTGACACATGTGGGGCATGGGTACCACTCAAATTTTCTCAAGAAATGCTTGTTTCAATGTGGAAAAAATGCTGGAAGCTGGATTTGTCCAGTATTAATTTGCCCGGCTCAGGATGCTAACTTCACGCTTTAAACCAGAAGCTGTATCTTATTTTAATTCAAAAGATCTGTGGGGGCATTCATGTAATTTTTAAATCTGTGAGTCAGAATAAGGTAAATGCTGCAGCTGGAACTTTCATGTAGATTAAAATGATAGGAATCTTTCACTTCTTATGTGTGCACAATTTATAGCCATTAAAAGTGTATTAGTGTTGTAGAAAATGGGAAAATTGTTTGTTCCCTAAAGGTGTAAGGAAAATGATACCCTTCTTGTTCACAACAGGGAATATTAATAAAGATGGAGAAGTGATCCCACTCTGGAATACATGATGTTTTCAACATAGTTAAAAATAATGGTGATTTTCTGAATTTTTAATGGAAATATACTAACAAATATTTGTATTTTCTTGCCTTCATGAATTATTATTTTTTTTACATTAATAACCCATCACTGAAGGAAATAGCCAAAAATCAAAAGAATCTCCATTACCACAGTGTCACAGATTTCACTGAGTTTCTCTTCACAGCAGCCCTACTGAGGTGGCATGAGGTCTTTCTCTTTATTTTTACCATTGGAGAATGGAGCCACTAAGAAGAGAGATGGTTTTTTTCCTCACACCTTCCTTGATACTTTTGCAAATTGCAGGGGGTGCTTAGCGGCACCGTTAATTACAGGAAAACTCTGGAGTCTAATGACTTTCTCAACACTACACAAGCTACACTGGGCAGATCATGAGTCTTAAATAGCCTTTTGCAAGGCTGTGGTTAAATTTCTAACCATTGGCCCTTTTTTTTTAATGAGGCCCACACTTGGGTAGTGGTGGGCTGCTGTGCCACCCACCGATGGACACCATGCGGAGCGGGCAAGCCTTTGTTAGAAGAAATTAACTGCTGGTTGAGATCATTGATCACAATTCTTTATCCCTCTCTGATGAAGTCACATTACATGAATTTGAGAAAAAGAGTCTCTTGTTAGAAACAGCGTGTCACGGATAAGCCAGGCAATGGAAGGCTGCTGCAAGAAATGCACCCTACTTGGCAAGGCCTTGTGGGGTTCTTTTGTGTAGGGCTCCTGTGAGTCATTTGTCTCCAGAAATGAGAAGATGACGGTGCCTCAGTCTGTGCACCAGTCAGGTCCTTCATGAGCTGGATGGCTTAAAGTCTTAATTTAAAATATACAAAAGCTGAAAGCTACCGAAGGCTTGCGAAAACAGATTTGTGGGTGGAGTGTGGCTTTACTGACATAAAGGCCCTTCTGGAGAACATGAAAGATCTGAGCCATGTCCCTTTGTTGGTTGAAATCATACATGCACGTATCATGTATGTTTCTGGAATTTTCACCCTGCTATCTTTTGCCCAGTAGTTTTAAAGTTATATCGAAGACTTGAGCCATGTTTCCAAAACCCTTCCTTTTCTACCTTTATTTCAACAGTAAAAGTATGTAGAGATGCCAGTCCCACAAGCAGCTAGATGGATGTGCCATACTGGTGGTTATGTACAGCCAAGATGGTTTATATCAACCTATATAGATTAAAAAGCAAGAACTAACCCAGTGACATTAGGACTCTGTTGTCACGCTCAGATCAAACTCCATTTTTATTGCTGCTTGTTTACAAGCTGATTTTTGCATCCGGACTCACATATGCTCCAGCCCATTCTCAGAGTTTGGTGTGTTACCATGAGATACACGATCACTAGTGATTATTATGTCATGGAAATGTCTAAATATTACTTAAATTTCTTCCTTTATCTAGCACTGATCTTGGCACTTTTGCCAGGAAAGTATGCTGCCCTTGACGGAAGGAGGATGGGAGGAAGCACAACACCATCCACAACCATAACTCACCTGGTGTAAGGGAAGAGACAGCTTTTTGTGGATCAAGAAGCTTTTTTTGGGCATTGAGTTTCTGTCTGGATGAGGTTCCTGATGTTGGGAGTCTGTGGTATGCTGAGCCATTGAAGAAGGTCCTGGGCAATGCAGGATTGTGGATCGTGGTTCTCTGTGGAGCTAGGTCAGTGACTCACTATGCAGCGAGTCAGAAATAGGTATTTTGGAGCATAATTTTAGAAGAGCTACCCAGTTCTCAGTAGGAAGCAGGTACCTCCTCCCTGAAGGCTCAGAAAAGCTCCAACTCACATTTTTCATAAATTTCTGAGACTCCTTGAGCCAGGTACCAGAGAAAGGCATGTAGTTACGGGGTGAGGACATGTTGTTCACAGGGTTGATGGTACTTGGAAAAATGAAAACATTCTTGGGAAAATGACATGAGGTCAAAAGTCTGAAAAAAATAGTTTGGATGAATCAGACTACACTGAGGCCATCTATGTGTAACATTACTGGAACATCTTCCTGTATAATCCAATCTTAGATTTACAGGTTGTGTATCCTATGTAAACACTGAGCTGCAGATGAACGCTGGAGCAGTCAAACACAGACTGCAAGCAAGGAGCATAATCAGGGTGACTCTTCCTCTTTAAATAGGAGGAGAAGCTGGCTCTGTGTTCCACTTAAAAGGGAGTTCAGATGATTCTGGGTAATGGTGCAGTAATGATTATAGGGCTTGAATCAATGCAGGAAAGGAAGGACTGCACATCTGAGCTGATTGTATGGGATACATAAGGCCTGGTAGTGCAGATGTTTGGGTCAGCAGGGCTGAAGTACTTCTGTGACTCCTGGCACTAGTGAAACTGGGTTAAATCTGACCGACACTTCCTGTAATAAGGTGGGAGTTTATTATCCACAAGCTGGATTCAGGGGGAAACTTTCATGGCAGGAGAGACTGAAAAGTCTGAGCCAACTAATAACTGGGATGATTAATAAAGGAAATATAATAAAGACTGTATCAAAATATTGAATAGCATGAGAGCAACACTGGTTGCTCCTGTTTGCCCTTTCTCAAGAAGATATTGAAATGGGAAAATGCCACATTTAAAATTAACTGAGGCCACTTGGGTTTTCAGAAACAAGCCCTATGATTAACCTGTCGCGTTTATTGCCTCAAGATTTAATTGAGGCCACGAGCTTCATAGGGTTCCAGGAAGGATTAGACATTTATGCGGACAGTGGGGACACTCGCAATTATCCGCGCTATTTCACCATTAAGGAATAACGGCGACTGTTAATTTAACGCGCGCGACGGCGGCGGCAGGCGGGAGGGACCCGGGGATTTATCAGCGGCTCCGCGGGAGGAGCGGGCGGGACCCGCTCCGGCCGGGGGAGGGCGGGAGAGCGAGAGAGCGGTTCCTGCAGCGCGGGGCGGCGGCACCGCTCTCCCACCTGCCCCCCGCCCG
>JANHGN010015796.1:0-10009 GCA_024605025.1 Megaceryle maxima
AAAAACATAAAAACAGTGAAAAAAACAATACACAGACAAAAAAAAAAGGGCTCGAGTCGTAACTTCTTAAACAAAAAGATAAAAAACAGGAAAAAAAAAAAAAAAAAAAAAAAAAAAAAAAAATCTAAGATATCTCAATGATTATCAATAAAATCACTTCTGCTTCTACCTAGATTTAACAGATTGTTGCAATCTTTTCTAGCAGATTCACAAGAGCTTTCTGAACAATGGCAAATTAATAACCTTCCCTCTTCTGTTTGAAATTATAGATGAAAGGAAATGCAGAATCACAGAAAGGCTGATGTTGGAAGGGATGTCTGATGGCCATCTGGTCCAGTCCCCCTGTTCACATAGGGTCAGTTACAACAGTTTGCTCAGGATCATGTCCAAACAGCTTTTGTTTATCTCCCAAGGATCTCCATACTGTACAACCTCTACTACTCTACCATTCACTGCTACAACATCTATGGGCAACCTCTACCAGTGCTTAGTAATCCTCACAGTAAAAAAAAGTCTTTGCTGATGCTCATATGGAACCTTCTGTGTTTCAGCATCTATATCTTTTGCAGGTTTGTGGATTTATTTCATACCATAGCCGTTTCATGCTTTGGTTTTGCTATGCTGTTTCTATATGCAATTATTTATCCTTTCTGGTTGGAATGTTTTAGTCATTAGACAAAGAATGTAGAATGTAGGAATAACATAGCTTTTAGTTTACCAGGAATAAATGAACCTAAGGAATATTCTTAATACCCTATAGAATAAAATATCTGCAAAATATGGTAACAAAATAGGGTATTTCTGTTTATGTAATCTCTGTAGTGCCAAGCACACAAATGAAACAGAGCATGCATGCTCTGTATGTATGTTACAGGTAATTCAATTGAAATTAAAATGACTGAAAATGTAAACAGTACAGTAATAACAGAGTACACAGTGGATGTTAGTGGATAGTCAAAGAAAAAAAGCAGAGTCAAACATTTCAAAGAACTGACCAAAGAAATAGAGAAACATGCAATGAATTCTGTCAATCCCAAGCAGCAGAATGACTTTTAAATATTTTCCAAATGGAAATGTTCATAATATTCCAAGTTAGGGGAAGCGTAATATGCTTATTTATGGTCTGTTTGCTAGAAGCATTTGTCCTTTCACCCCTTAGAAATTTACATGTGGGGAGTATAGTCTCATGAAAAACAGTCCAGTAAAGCTGCATATGTCTTGCTCTTACAAAGGAATAGATTTTAATGTCTAAACATTCTCTTTAGCCATAACAGCTTCAATTGTTTTGGGTGGGAAAGCAACATTTCACATCCTGTCAAAATTGTTGTCACTAATAATGCTCACCATGCAAGAGGAAATCCTCAGTTAAAGCCTACACAGACAGACCTGATTGGACTTGATGATCTTCAAGGTCTCTTCTATCCAGAATGATTCTATAATTCTATATCAAGACAGTTTAAGAGATCTAAATTCAAGATGTATTTGATATTCCCATACTATTTATTGTCAAAACACAAATACTAGTAAAAAACATTGGCAATAATAACTGTACTAAACTGTTCTACAGTTTCTTCTCATCTATCACTCAGAATTAACACCTACTTCAAATCTCATCAGTTTTTATTTTAAGTACAAAGAGAATTTCTTTACCCTTGCCCTCTTAATAAAAATTTCAGTTCCTTATTTAAAAATATTTTCAGAAAGAAGATATGACCAACCAATAAATCCCTACATTGGAAGCATGCTCAGAAGACATGGACAAGGGAGATGAGCCTATGAAGCTCCAGGATTAATGCAGGCTGTGAGTGACCACAGCTGTTGCAAAGAGTCTGCATCTCGATGCAAAGGGGAATGGATTGGATCAACAGGTGGTGTAAATATTTCTCCCTGTTTTAAAAGAGTGCAAGTGGGTCCCTGGGATAGCCAGAGAAGTTTAGGGGGAAGGAAGGTGGAAGAGTGAATATGTGGCCTAATATAGAATATAAAACCTAGACAACTAATATAAGTATTTTGAAGGTAGTAACAAGCTTCAGCCCACATATTCCTTCCCAGTCACTGGAGATGCCTGGTGTGAAGACTGTGAGCATATTGCAGAGACCAGAAACCATGGGATCATTTGGATTGGAAGGGACTTTCAAGATCATCTAGTTCCATCGCCTCTGACACAGGCAGGGCTCAAAGCCCCATCCAACCTAGTCTTGAACATATCCAGGGAGGAGGCATCCACAACTTCCCTGGGCAACGTGTTTTTGTGTCTCAACACACTCAGAGTAAAAAATTTCTTCCTAGTATCTAATCTTAAACCTACTCACTTTCAATTTAAAACTGTTACCCCTTGTCCTATCACTACATTGCCTGACAGAGGCCCTCTCCAGCTTTCTTGTAGGCCACATTTAAGTATTGAAAGGCCACTATGAGGTTTTAATGGAGCCTTCTCTTCTCCAGGCTGAACAATCCCAGCTGTCTCAGCCTGTCCTCATAGGAGAGGTGCTCCAGCCCTTGATCATTTTTGAGCCGCTCCTCTTGACCTGCCCAAGTAAGTCCATATCTTTCTTGTGCTGGGGGCTCCAGAACTGAACACAGTACTCCAGATGGCATCTCAGGAGAGCAGTAATAATCACATGTAACATAAACTATTTTTAATAAGTAAATATGATATTAAACATTACACCTTCCATGTGGAATATCTAAAAGAACCTGGTCAGATAGTACTGGAGTCTAATAGAAAAGTAATATAATGTGTTCATATGAACATAATGAAAACCACATAATTTAAAGTTTTGTGGGAAATGTCCTAATAGCATCAATGTCCTCAACTTAATCTTTTCTTGTCAGTCTTAAAAAAAAAAGTGAACAAATAACAATCATAAATGAAAATAAATTTTGTGCAATATTTACCTTCCATTTACCTTTGTCTAGGGGATTATTTTTTATCTTTTATGTACGGAGATTAAAAGTATTTTAAATGAAAAAGTAATTTAATATATGTAAATAATAAAATTAACAATTGCATATATGATAACTTGTACCGTTAACATAACATGCCTAATAATAATTGAGATAAAACATTCTTTAAAATGGAGTATAGAGATACTAATATGCATGGTCAAAATCTCAGCTGTTAAAATGGATGCAATTTTTCTAGAGCTAGTGGCATGTAACAAAGCATAGTGGTGACTTATAAAAGCTTCAGATTTTGTCTAGAGAATTTGGTTGTTTTTATATTTTCTGATTGCCATACTAAACTAATACTGTCATGTATAACCTGTGTTTTTGAAATGGTAAAATTAATTATGAAAACTGTAAGAGACAGGAACACTTTCTTTTTCTTTCTTTTTTTTTTTTTTTTCTCTAATACAGTATGTAATAGCTCTATTAATTGGTTGGGTTTCTGTTACGTTTTCAAAGTTTTTTTCCAGTACTATTTGGGGATATAATAATATTGTCAGTCTTTGTCAATCTTCTGTTTGGAAGCGACTTGAGTCTTTCTATTTTATTTGTGTTTTCTAAACATTAACACATTAATAGAAAGATTTACATGAAACAGCAAACAACAGATCAATCCAGATAAATGTTATTGATGTTTACTGCTAAGACATACAGCATTTATTATTTTCTCCCACTTTGTTTCATGTGTAAAGCTATAAAAATAAACATTACTATTTAAATTATTTTAATCTACATTTCAATTTCTTATTTTTGTGAAATATAACTGATTTTAGCAATGTTTTTAAACAATTTAAACAAAAAAGAATTAAACTTGCTGATGTTCTGGTATTGTACTGTAAAGAATATGCCACATCATAATAGCATAACAAAATTGCAAGAATGGTGCTGAATAACATTATTCATATCAGATTTTTCATATTCATATCAAATTAAACTCTGAACTATAAATCTAGTTGTCTGTTTGGCCTTTACTAGATTTACTTTGGCCTGAGAACAGAGTATGACATGTTGAATTTCTTGAGAGTTTACCATGTCCCTTGTTTCCTAGGAGCATTGGGCGCTATTATAATCTTTTCCTCCTGTAAATCTATGTCAATCAGACTCTTACCTCATACTATGCCAACGAGACAATGCAACTGTACAAAACAAGGTTCATAAATTGGTGGCCTATGATCAGGAGTGGTCATCTCCCAGCAACAGGAATTTACTCAATCGGGGTGATCCTTTTGTGGCAACAGAGGGAATCTGCAGGCTGTAGAGATCTATATGTAAGTATCCAGTATCTATATTATATTAATATATGATTAGGTAAACTAATTTTTTTCCTCTCCCTCTTCTCTTCATTTCTTGATTTATCTTTTCAAATCTTTTCTCTTTAACCTTCACTTTATTTTCACTTCTACCTACCTACGAAACACAACCATGAAATTTAAAGCATCAGGCAAAATGATAAATTGCTTTCAGAAGCAGCCATGAATTATTTTTAACATGTTATTCCTTTTTTTTCCCACTTGAATTTATGACGCATTTTATTCTCTTTTGAAGTAATAAAAAAAAAAAAAAAGGCAAACAAATTTAAAATTGAACTCAAATATTGCATCTTAATATCTTACAATAATTTTACAATTATTCTTATTCCTAGTCAAATAAGGCAAGGTTTGGAAATCTGTCTACCTAAATTAGGCACCTAAATAGCTGGTTATAGAACGTATTTCAATTTTTTAAATATCCAGCAATTTCTAATGAGATTAATTTAGTCTTGGTTTTTAGTCCAGGTCAGTTTCACTGATTTCAATAGCAACAGTTAAAGCAATAAATAAGACTTCATGAAATTCTATTATTGGTCTCTGAAGTAGATTACTTCCTACTAATGTCCTCAGATACAACCCCTCTAATTTTGTGTCACAAAATTAATATCATTATTTCTCAAAAATCCAACCACAATAAAGTCTACTTCTTCATGAGACTCACTGTTTTTCACAGATTTCTCAAATTGAACTAACTTTTCCAAAATATTTGACTATAGTAACAGCAATATTATCTTAAATACATGCAGTAAAACTCTGACCAAAACTTGCTGAAGGTTCTGTTAGGTTGGCATGTATGTACATGCAAATACAAAAGACTTAATTTTCATCAGTACATTAAGAAGCTGCCATTATAAGCAGTAAAATTTACTATACATTCATTTGAAATTAATAGATAATTTTCCTTGAATATTTGAGAATATTTGCTGTGAATATATACAGAAATAGCCCATGAATTCTTGAATCTAGCCTGCTGTAAGAAATGGAAGCAGACACTTGCCCGTCTGCATTCAGGGACTTAACACAAAACTTAAAACTTTTCACTTCAATACTGTTTAGTTCTAGTGAAAAGCAAAGTTTACCAGTATTATTTTCCCTCCCACTGTAGCTGTATAATTTTATTTTCAGAGAGATAAACTCTTATGTTTTTTCTCTTTGTCCCATTGTAAGTGTGTAGCCCTCTAGTACAATACTGACTAGTAATGGGTCATGATCTTTGTACTGAAGTTGGAGATCTTAAGAACATCTTCCCGCACACCTCGCTTCTTCCCAGGCTCAGATCTGCTCCTGATTCTCTACTTCCACCCCACCAGCAGCAAAGGGGGGCAGGAAATATGGGGGTCGTGGTTAGTCTCAGATCCTCCCATGCTGTATCTGCCACTCCCTCCTGCTTAAGGGAAAAGCTCCTCAAAGACATCCCATGCTGCAGTGTGGTGATCCTCCCACAGGAGACAGTCCTCCATGAAATTCTCCTACTAGCCTAAGTATCTTCCACAGGTTGTAATCCTCCCAATGATAGACTGCTCCAGTGCTGTCTTCCCTCAGATTTACAGCATTCTTCAGCATCAATCCCACAGTCTGGCACTGGATCCTCCATGGGCTTCAGACAGGTTTATGCCCCACTGTTGCTCTCTAAGGGCTACAAGAGCTTGGGCCACAGGGGAATAGCTGTTTTAGTGCACTTCCCCCACCTCCTTTATCAGTCACCTTGGTGTCTGCATGGTTGCATCTCTCAGGTCTGAGTCCTCTCCAAAAAAACAGAACCCAAAGAAACAAAAGAACACACCCAATATATTTTTAAACTTTTGAATTTTATGGCAGAGGCACGGATTGGGTCAGCCTTGGCCAGAGGTGGATGCAACTGGGAGCTGGGGAATCTTCTTGAAGCTTCTTACAGAGGCCTACAACAGACCTCTTCTGCCACCAAAATCCCACCAGACACAAACCCATCATACACCTCAAAGTGTCAGAGGACTTAAAAAAAATTCTGTTATTTATGCTTTTATATTTGAAAGCTTAATTTTTAATTAAAAGCATTATTTAATATGAAATACTTCAGTGATGCCTGACTTTTCCTGAGAAAAAAGTGTTTGTTCTTAATTATAGAACACTTATTGGACTGCATTTTGTGCCTTTCTATCACACGTAAAAATAAAAAGAGAATGTGCAAAAAGATACCTGAGAGAATTCTTTTGATCACGTTCTGAAGGTTATACTGCTTGATGAGCAATTGCTTAAGATTATTTCTTTACTGTATGATTGCCTACCTTCCCCTTCTAAAAATCTCTGAAGTATTTAGAAAAATGTCTGAGGTACCACAATAATGTGCAGACACAGCTCAGACTCATATGAATTAAACCTGACCAGAAGACTTCCATAAATTGCATTTCCCTGAAGTACGCTAGTCCTTCAAAATGAAAATTTTACATGGTGCTGTATCAGTGTCTGTCATCAGTCACTACTCTGTATGCAGCTCAAAAGGAAGGATCCCAGTGAGTTCAGTACTTTCCCAGCATACTTCCAGCACATTTTTCATTTCATGGCAGTTGATGCCATAAGTAATGGTACTCAATCAGAAAACTTGAGTGATAAGAAAGTGAATGGTCTCTTCTTCTCATTAATACATGAGTATGGCTGTAGTTCTTTCAGTTCCAAGTTCCTTTCTGGGAAGGTCGGGGGTTTTTTGTGGTTTCTTTTTTTGTTTGCTTGGTTTTGGTTTTTTTTCTGGAGTTCCCCTTAAGGTAAGCCTGGGATCCAGCACATATCTGAAAAAAGATTTTTGTCCCTTTCTTCCCTTTATTTAGTTTGCTCAAAAAAAGGCTAGGTTGACTATAGTTTGTGTGACTCAATCCGGTAAACTGTGTCATGTCCTCAGTGAACATTAAATTCAATGTGGCCTGTTACAGCAATAAAACCTTCTTTGTTTAATGAATGATATGTGTGGGACTCCCCTAACAGCTGAGCAAAGAACAAATTGTCATTTAGAAAGATAGATTTCTTTCAGGCCTTTAACTTACCAGGAAATGTTCAAACACATGATAGGGCTTGCTCTGCCCTTTCCTATTCAGGTAGCATTAAACAAATATTTTTGTAACTAACCACACAGATGGAAATTCCAGTCTGAAATTGGCTGAGCATTTTATTTTGGAGCTATAGAAAACAAAAAAACAACAAAACCCAAAAGCAAAAAAAAGCCCCCAAAACAACTAACCAACCAACCAAAAAAACCCCAGGAAAAACACTCCATCAATTTTAATGCTCATCTTGCAGGAGTGGGGCTTCCATGGCTTTTGTGAATTTTCTTCTCCATATTGGTTTTTAATTTAGAATTTATCAGTTTAGATATTTGATCTGTAATATATGCAACTCTCTGAACTGCTGAGTATATATAGGTCCTTCATAATTTCAGAAGTGGTCCATTTAATATCTTCTGAAAGAATATAATGGTATGCATATTAAAATTATAGATATTCTTAAATCAAAATACTTATTTCCGAAGGAACTGTTTCTTAATGCTTAAATGGAAGTTTAATAGGAAAGTACTTAATCTAATGAACATACATGGTTTCTTGTTTCCGTAACATGAACTTCTTTGTTAAGAAATTTGTTATGTGTGTGGAGATGGGATGAGAAGAATCTTGTTACTCAAAAATATCAACAATAACATTAAGTAAGAGAATATTAAAGAATTATTTCAAAAGTAATTCAGACTCAAATATATAATAAATAAGGGATTGAAGCATCATGTGCTTGATAGCTTCCTCATGTTCATTGCCCGAGGAGACTTCTCTCTTGTTATTTTCTAGGTTATTCTTCACATTACCATAGGTTAGTTCTTTAGGCCTAGTTTGACTTCCTATTCTCATTCACCTCAACTTTCTACTACACAACTGGGGATTCTAGAGAACTCAGATTTGGGTATAAACTGTGGAAACATGTTATAGCAGATTTATCTTGCAAGATCAGCATTCCCATCTCCATTCTGTACAGCTGCATTCAGAAGAGTATAGCAGTGGTGCCAGGATATACTACATCCTTCACTTTTAAAAAAAATTAATGTAAAAAAGGATAACAGATAAGAAATAAATTCAGAATCAAGATAAAACATTGTAATGAACATAGCAATGCTAGAAGTGATTGCTCTGAAATAAATTGAAATGAGATACAAGTCCTCAAACAAATAAAAATTGAACTCTTTTAGAACTGACTAAAGTCAATAAAACCTAACTTTTTGGTACTTTCACTGTTATATTGATAAACATGGGAGGAATTAGAAATTACATTAGCTCAGCTCAGCTTTCCCTTCAGTTGCTATATATAAACCCAGAAAACAAACAAACAAAAAAGAAAATGTAAAGGCATGTATAATTCAGTTTTAAGTATCAGTTTTCACGTTTATACTGTCAGATGAAATATATCTAACTACTGACACTCAAGAAATAACCAAAGCATTACAAAGGCTTACCTTGTAATACATTTCCAGCTCTCTCTATAGAGAGATATACACACACATATACAGAAATCCTGATGTGATTTGACTTCATGGGTTATGTCAGAAATAAAGCACAGTCTTACCATTTGAATCTCAGAAATGGAGAAAAATTCATGAAGCTAATGAATCTTTCTGAAAACAGATTCTAAAATACACTACAAATAAGCCTTGCAGACTGATCATAAACATGTATGATAAGCGGTTTTTACAACAAAAGGTGCTTTATAAAAATAAGTTGTTCTATTCCACAGAATATCTGGAAATGTATGAGGTACTCTCAATCACCCAGTGAATAAGAAACTGAAAAAGATAAAAAAACTTGGCAAGATATGAATACACAGTTTGATTCAAATCCCTTGGAGGAACGAGGGTTTCTTCTCAATTTCTTCACTGGACCTGTGTACCAAGTACTTATTGCCTGCTTATTAAGGAACAAAAATATGGAACAAACAAATACCTCGGCTATAGTATGGTTGTCTTTCTGAGATATGTAAGGATTTTATTTATGTAAATAAATAAGGTTTTATTTATGTATTCTTTCAAGACAAAAGGTTTTCTATTGATAGACAGAAATTTCATTTATTACACATTACATTTTTTCTCGTCTTTCAGTGATTAAAAATTCTAAACTACAGATCTGAATTACTATGAAAATAATACAAAATACTTACTGTTTATTAAATAAAAAAATAACAATATACTTTCAGTTTCTCTTTTTTATGGGAATTGTAGAAATGTAATATTCTGGGAAAATCTTAATTATATAGAGGTGAACAATATATTCTTTTCAGTAGCTGAATATGGAAATCTATGCCCAAATAAAATTAAGGGCATAATACAATATAAGTAATCCAAACAATGTCATTTAAAGTTGGAATATCCACAATTATAAATTAATTTACCCTGCAGCTAGTCTCTGTGCATACTAGAATTCAGTATAGGACAGGTTTGATGGATACTCAGAGTCTAATAGGGTTCCTGGCATTATGAACAATATCTCTGATAACAGAACTAATTCTTGTACCTTTATAGCTTTTATGTAATACTGCAAATTTTTTTATCTGACTTTAGAGCCAATTACAGTACACAAAAGAAAGTACTCATCCAAGGTATCTCATTTCCAAAATATCATTAATTGTGACAACATATCTTAGTTTTTATGAAATACTTACACTTATTGTAAAAAAAAAAAAAAAAATTCCTACTAGAGAGCTATTTATTATATTATTATTGTGTTTCTTTGAATTTATTGTAATATACT
>JANHGN010015799.1:6546-44335 GCA_024605025.1 Megaceryle maxima
GTTAGTTAGAAGTACTGAACTGAAAAATAAAATCACTGAACAAAATTAGTTCTGTTTTCACTCAAACCAAGACATACATACAATGTCACAGATTTCATTAGCCTAAAATATGCCCAGCACATCTGGATGCACAATTTGGATCATGTGGTGATTTAAGGTACTTGTCATTTTCACTCACCTTATGCATTTTACTAGATGTGCATGTGCTGGTACATTTTGTTAAATACATTTTAAATACGGAACTTTTAAAGAAAAAATAATGCCCCAATCACACAATTTGGAATAATTCCAGTGTTTATAGCATGGGTTTGACCGTATTAAAGGACAGAGAAGTACTTTCTTATATTTTAATTGATTATGGTTACTTTAACATGTAAACACCTTTCTGGATTCTTTTTCCAATCACTCCTGACAATCAGTTTGAATCCTATAGAAATATGAACATTCTGGGCCAAACTGAGGATTGGCACCCCCAGCAGACATGTCTTGCTCTTTGATCTTGCCAGGAGACTAGAAGGATCCCCGTGCCACAGCACAGACTCCTGCATCTGCTTCTCCCTCACCAATTCACATGGCCTATGTGGGAGATTTCTGGTCAGTCTCATCTTTAGCATCACTCATCTTCTGCCCTCCCTCAAGACCACTGTGCCTGGGCAAGGACAGCAGCAGGGACCACAAAGTCCCACTTTGTACCACATAGGAGGGCACTGTTGCTAAGGAGGTCTTTTTTGGGTGGGAAGTGGAGGCTGGTGGTTATAGCATCCACACCACTTCTGACTGAGGCATGACTGCTATGTCCTTCCATATAGCAAATGAAGCAATGATACCAGTATATAATGAGTTTGGGTTTGCTACACAGTAGGTGTTTTCACAGGCAGTCAGTATCGGACCTTTCTGTCAAGACATACTGGCAAAAGAGTAGATTTTTTTCCCCTCATTTTGGTCTTCTAAAAAGAGACCAGGCAACCATGGGTCTGTGGCTTATCTAGTATAGTAAATGAAAAATATTAATTAGAAATGAGGATCAAGCAGAAGTACTGAATATTTTTTGCCATTGACTAGAAGCAAAGTGGCAGTAGGGACCCCAAAACAAGTATTCAACATATTGAAGCAACTTTGGGAAGCTCCTCAGTTGCAGTACAAAAGAGCTAGAGGCCATATACTGGGCTCTTGAAGCATACTGTGAGCTACCACAGGGACAACAGGTTTCTAAAGACATCTACCTCTGTGGGCACTGGAGAGGTTAGAGATGTGCAGCTCTGGGTGACAAGGCTTGTCCTGCTGGGGTTGACACGCAAAGCCATGGAGAACCACAGCCAAAACAGCTAACCAGTAGCAGCAGAGGGGATTGGGTACCTGCATAGACCCTGCAGGCTCCTGCTGCACCACCACTCAGCAGTGTGTGCACCAGCCTCTTCATTTCTCCTGACACTGGCATACTGACTTTGGCATTTTGCATTCCTGTTCAAAAGGAAAGGGTCTCCCACTACCTAGCTCCCCAAAAATGCTTTCACATAGCATGTCTCTCACCATCTCTTTCCACGTGGCTTTGATTCCACCTGGCAGGCATGCTCATGGCTGGGCTGTGACTGCCAAGGAGATCTGAGTGTGTATTTTTGGTTGAAGGGCTGGGAGGCCTGATGTGCAGATGGTCCCATTTTTATTTGAACTGGCTCCAGCTCCTCAAGTCACTGCGTGAGTTTTACTGAAGGCTGGCAAGATCACCAAGGAGCGCTGAACACATTGCAGCCCCACCAAAGCAGGGGTCAGTGCTACCAGGAATGGCAGCTGCTCTGGCCCAGAAGAGAAAATTGTAGGTGGTGGGGAAGGACCGTCAGGGCTCTCCTGGAAATTCAGGACACTTGAAGGAAGCAAAATAAAAAAGATTCAGTAATCCTTTCCACTTGCAAATGTACTGTTACTGTTGGCAAAACGTGTGGTTTGCAAAATTTTGGTTGCTTCTGCTAAGACACATGAGCTGTGTGCACTACTCTGAAAACACCTTACAATTAAGGCTGACTTTGGCAATAACAACATGCTTGTAAATAAAGAGGTTTACTTTTGAGAAATGTTACCCCTAACTGGAAGCATTTGAACAGAATCCCTGAGGCTACTTTCCTTTCTGCTCTATACAAAATAAAGATTCACAAGCAGGTCAGTATGCTTTTTGCTTTTTGAAATAGAGTATTTCTCATTAACTAAGTGTAGCTGAAATCACTATCCTGTGATCCAGTGCCACTTTCCACCAGGGATCTTTTATATGATGTGCATATATTGAAAAATTGCACACTGCGCAACAGGCAACTGCTTCAGATAGCAGAGTAAATTAGGGATACAAGACAATGCAAATAGGTATGTGTATAAGATGTGATTTATCATCTGTATTGGTAGAAGGAGACAGCTGTAGGTAGAAAAGATGTGGTAGAGATTTGCCACCTCCTTAGGTGGTTTGATTTGAGAATCAGTGTCTGTCTTTATATTTTAATACATGTTTTGTCTCATCACAGCACTTCTGAACACTGAAGCCCTAAGATGTGAACCTCAGTCTATTGGCAAATTGTCATGACTACTACGGGACCACATTCTCATGTCTTACGCAAAGTCATGGAAAAGAAGATGAAAAAAATCACTTTCTAGGCTAGGTTGCCAGCAGACCCAAAGACAAAAGCCAGCTTTAAAGACAGGCCAAAGCTTGGGAGGGACTATCTAAAACTTTGTGAGATAGACACCACTGGTTTAGAGTCTTTAAACCAAGTAAACCACAACAAAAGCTTAAAGAGGAAAGGTCAGACCTGTGAAGTGCTATTTGTTTTCACTGAAACTTCATCTCCCACTTATCCTCAGCCTAACCAGCAGCGGAATCAATTACCACTTGTCAGACTGAAACCTGACCCCAGAAATGAAAGGACATGACCTCTGGGGGGAAAAGAAACCACGAATGAACCACTTTCTCCTGCAGTGAAGGGTTAACAGGCCTGATCCTCTTCTTTCCCCCTTTAAGAAAAGATCAATACCACTGTTCTCTACATTTACTCTTCCTTTCATCGGGGATGATCAGTAGGACAGTGAGGTTATTGAGATTAGGTTTCATAAATTACTTCATTTAATAATTGAAGACAAAGGGGTTCCATACATTTTAATTGCATTTAGCATAACTATTCAAATTTGTAGGACTCAGATCAATTTCAGCTGCCATCACCACTTGAGATAATGGTGCTTTCACTTACCAAGCATCTGTTAAGTATAGGTTCAGCTTGTCAAAAAGTGGTCAGGTTTAAGGCAATATCTGACACCCTTCTATTTCACACAAGCCTAGAACGGCATTCCCATAGGGATGTCTACAACACACTGGGAACATTGCTGTTAGTTTAGCTCACCTGCAGCTGAGAAGTCTGTCATTTCATTGTATAAAATGATTTAAGAGCATTACTTCTGACATCTGGGACCAGCCTGAACCTCTCATCAGTTAGAGCGTCAGAAGTGAGTCCAGGCAGGAGAGGAAGAGTAACTTCTTATCTTTCCATTTCTGAATGCAAGAAAATACAAACCATACATGGAGCTGAAAAAAACGCTCTCTTTTGGGGAAGGGAAAGTGGTCCCTTTGATCAGTGGGAGTTAGGTAGGTTGTGGTCAACAGCACAAGCTAACACCAGCCTCGCAGGATTAATGATACTACTTTTTTTAAGCATATCCCTCCCCACCCCACCATCAAAAAACCTTCTCTATTTGAGCACTCTGCCATTTGGGGTCTGTTAGCATCACACTGATGATCTTATTCACAAAATGATCTTATCCACAAAATGATCTTATTTCAGCTATGTTCCCGTGTCTTGATTTTGCAAATACCCTCCCAGGAGATGTCTATAGACAACTTAGCTTTGCATTTGTTATGTATTGGTGTTGGTCTTGACTTTAATCTATCTGTTCACTTTGCTACACTTATGCCACAGATTCACATTTTTCTGTGGTCAGCTTTACTCACACAGCCCTAGTTCCTTCCAAAGGTGCTCAGGATCTCTCATTGTACTCTCTGCTAAATTTCTCTAGGAAAGAATTATCTACACAGACATTTGTAACAGTAGGTAAGAAGCAGATACTGCACTTGTAGTTTGTGTTGGGTGCTGAACAAAGTCCCCAGAGCACTCTGAAGAAAGTGCATAACGATGCTCTGTACTTTTTAAGGACTGCTGCCAGCACCCTGTTGATGCATCAAGCATAGGGAACTGCTTGGCATCAGCCATTTCTCAGGCAATTTCTCCTTCTGTCTGTTACAGAAAATGTTGCCATTTTGCATATTTATTTTTGTGCCTGTATATGTCAACAAAGGGAACTTCAATTTTTCTGTACTTTGGTGTTTCATTATTTATCTTTTTCCTATAGCAGTCAGCCAAGGAAAGTCCTTTCCTGACTTTTTTTGCCCTGCACTTCCTTGAATAAAGACATTTTCATTTTCTGCAGCTAAGAAAGAAGAAATTTCTTAAGGACATTAATCATGGAAACATCATCAAATCAAAACAAGTAAATAGAAGCAACTTATCTTTTCCCATTCCATGTCCCTTCCCCCATTCACAGGAAAGTGAACAAACCAGACTGTTGGTCTGAAAGAGGCAGGAAATGAAGACAAAGAGGGACAATTCAGACACCCCCCCCCCCCCCCCCCATTTGATTGAGCTTCACAGAAAAATGTCTTCAGAGGTCCTGATTTTGCAGTCTGGTGCTGAACTGGTGATAAGATGACTTAGAAAAGCCTTTGTGAATTGTGCTATGGAGGGTTCCCTATTAAATCAGCAGATTGTGTCAAAAATGAACAAGCAAATGTGACATGGTGGCCCATGGGGTCTCTACACTCTGGCTGAGGAATATGTGGGTTGTGATCTGGCATGGATCAAGTCATGAAGGAGAAAACCCATGAATGTTGTGTAAACAGAGATGTGAGCATCTTACCTTAATGTGGCCTTCATCTTTCTAGTCTGCATTTGTGAGAGAGGTCATGTGTCCTAGCAGCCTTAATCTTGGCTATGATTTCTTGAAGAGAATAGATTAACCTAGGATTTCTATTGACTCATGGAGTAGTGCTGCATACAGTATAGTTAATCTAGCATGGCAAAAACAAAGATTACTTGCCACATGAACCTGACATGGCTTCTAATTAAAATCATGGGTCCCAAGTCACTTTGGAGGGATTGAAATGTTTGACATTTGTCAGAAACACCCTGCTAAACATATTAATTTACAAAATATATCTGCAAATGTATCTGTGAGAGGAGAGTCTATGAGATGTAAAAATAAAGCTTTTGGGGGAAATATTTTAGAACTTTTGGACTTTAAAAAAAGTGCAACTGTTTTTCAGAGGAAATGTCTGAGAATTCTACAAAAACATGTTTTTCTAAATTTCTGAGATTTTTGGCATAAAAAGATAAAGACACAAGAAAAGTCTCCGACTTAATACCTACTTGGCTGGACAGTCCATTTTGTGATGGATGGATTCTTTAACAGGACTCTTTAGGCCCTGATTTGCTGTTCTCCAAGACTCTTCCTGTATCCAGGGTTGGATGTTGGATGTACTCCTCTCTTTTTTTAGGACACCAGATTCTCAGCTCTACTTCCTCTTCATCTTTGCTCAACTTGACAACCTAAATCCCTTCTGGACTTTTGTCAACCTGTCAAAAAGTCAAGTCCCTTGGATGGCATGTATATCTCTCTGTTGCCCAGTGGTTTGGATGGAGAAGGCTGTTGAAAGGCCATATCAGGGCTGCTTTCACATCTGCCTTTGGCCCATTGACAGCTCCTGGGCTTCCTGCCAGCTGGATCTAGAATATGGCCTTACCTGGAGCCTGATCTGGAACCTGTCCTCAGGGTGCCCTTGCCAGGGTACTTCAGATAGAGAAAAAAAATTGTAGGGGAGTGTGGTGGGGTCACCCTGGCTGGAAGCCAGGTGTCCACCAAAACTGCTCTGTCACTCCCCTCCTCAGCTGGACAGGGAAGAAAAAATATAATGAAACACCTGAGGGTGAAAATAAAGACAGGGAGAGATCACTCAGCAGTTACTGTCATGGGCAAAACAGACCTGACTTGGGGAAAAAACTTAAATTATTACCAGCTAAATAGCAGAGTAGGATAATGAGAAACAAAACAAAATCTCAAAACCACCTTCTTACCAACCCTTTCCTCTTCCTGGGTTTAACCTTACTCCTGATTTCTCTACCTCCTCCACAGCAGTGGCACAGGGGGGTGGTGAATGGGGGTTGTCATATGTTCATCACATGTTGTCTCTGTCACTTCTTCTTCCTCAGAGGGAAGGACTTCTCACACTCTTGCCCTGATCCAGTATTGAGTTTCTTGTCTCCATGGGAGACAGTCCTACACAAACTTCTCAATGTGAGTCCCTCATTTCTTCATGAACTGCTCCAGCATGTGTCCCTTCCACAGGGTGCAGTCCTTCAGAAACAGATTGCTATAGTGTGGGTCCCCTACAAGGTCACAAGTCCTGTCAGCAGACCTGCTCCAAAGTGGGTTCCTCTCTCCATGGGTCCCGCCAGGAGCCTATTCCAGCATGGGCTTCTCATGGATTCACAGCATCCTTTGGGCATATTCACCTGTTCTAGTGGGGAGTCCTCCATGGGATGCAGGTGAATATCTGCCCCACTGTTAACCTCCATGGGCTGCAGGGGGACAACCTGCCTCACCATGATCTTCACCATGGGCTGCAGGGGAATCTCTCCTTCAATACTTGGAGCACCTCCTCTTCCTCCTTCTTCATAGTCTTTGGTGTCTATAGAGCTGTTTTCCTCACATATTCTCACTCCTTTCTTCTGACTGCTGTTGTGCAGTAGGGTTTTTTTCCCCTTCTTAAATATGTTATTACAGAGGTGCTACCACTGTCACTGATTGGATTGGCTTTGGCCAGTGGCAGGTGTGTCTTGGAGTCAGTTGGCATTGACTCTATCAGACATAGGGGAAGCTTTCAAGAGCTTCTTACAGAAACTACACCTGTAGCCCCCCCACTGCTACCAAAACCTTGCTGTGAAAACCCTGTACAGGGAGTCACTGCCACTCACATAGATGTTCCTTTTCCATGGAAGTTGTTACCACTTCTCAGCAGGACCAAGAGGTTGACTGTCACTTTGCATTTTCTCACAGCTCTCATGTTTTTTTCAGCTTTACCTCTTCCCTAGCTTTTCTCCTGCACGCTCCAGATACCAGACTTGATCATATGTCCATAGCAGGGCTTAACAATCCTTATGGGTCCCTTCTAACTCAAGATCTTCTATGATTCTATTGGAGTGTCTCTCACATAGGTAGCCTAGTGTGATTTCTTTTCATGTTAGAGCCTATTGTATCTTGCTCTTCAATGAACAAGCAAGTTCTGGAATCGTGTTCATCTCACACAGGGATTTGAAATTTGCTCTAAAAAAGTTCTTTGCTGTTCTTTCCAGACTGTTGTGTTTGGGAAATATTTGTTCTCAAGCAGATGAGGCATGGGTACTGCAGTTCAAGAAGGCTCTTAGGCATATGCTTTTCTTTGACCCTGTTGCAAAAAAAAGACCAATTTCCTGAGTAGGACACAAGGAATGGTGGAGCAGTTCACAGATCTTCCTGTTGCCTACAAAAGAAAATGCACTTCTGTCTTCCTCTGCAGATGCTCATATGTCTACATTGAGGTTACATCCAACATTTGGATAGGGGATAGCAGATGTGAAAGAATCAATGTGATTTTTGTTTTGTAATCTTTTTCTCTGTGCTTTGTTTCCATTCAAATTTTGTAAGAGTTGCCAGCTTATCAGGCACTGTCTTTTCCATGTCCTGATTGGATGTACTAGGGAAAGACCGATCCCTGGCACCAAGGCCAAGTCAGGCGGATAGGCTGTATTCATGCTGCTGAGGCTTGACCATCCTTTGACAGCAGCTTTGGCTTTGAGAGAGCTTGCTAGTGTGCTTCAAAAGAGATGCACAGAATAAGGTAATATTTAAGTAGTGTGGGTTAGCATAGCCCTGGCACTCCAGCTCCCTCCCAGGTTCTCTCACTCTATGGTGTAGACATGTGAGCCCCTTGCTAAGGAGTACCTCTGGACAATGTTGCATGCCTAGAATTAGGTTCTGGCTTTGTTTAAAACAGTGCTCCTGCACCAAAGATGAGGGAGTGACAGTAATATGCATTGCATGAATGGCTGTGTAGCATAGTCAATGTTTTACAGTTAATCCTTGGTGATATGAACAGCATGCATGTCTGCAAAGTGGTTTTCTTTTTATTTGATGAGGTGTTCTAGCTGAGAAAAGTTTGCCACCATTACACAGCATGCAAAAAAGTGACCATGAGACGTAAACCCTTCCAAAGTTGAATTTTTTAATCCTGACCAGAAACAGAAATGATTTTAATTTCCCTGGAAATTAGTATATTACAAATGGAGTGAAGAGTCTTTACATCTGCAGAAGTACAAACTTTCCAGGGGTGCATGGTGAGTCATGAATTTCAGAGCAAGCTCCTCCTGCACTTGTGAGGATTAACTTTGTGAAAATAATCTTGGCTACCTGTGTATTCAGCCCAGCTGGGAAGGTGAAAGGTATCCCCACTTCACAGTCCTATTCATGGTCTGTGTATTGGATTTGGACAGGAAATATTCAGCTAGATAAGCTGAATGAAGCAAAATCCCTCTATGCTTTAAAGTCTACTGCTGAATTCAAGTGGTGTTTGGAGGGAGCAGAGTGCTGATGGTTTTTGCTGTGTTTTCTTATTATCAAATGTATATTTCTAGACAAATAGCAGTTATAGAAGTAATATAGAAAATATTTTAGAGGATAAACAGTAATTCTATTAGAAGTTAAATCATACAGCTAATGTTAAATGTTTGAATTGAAATTATGTCTGACTAAAAACCTCACTGGAGGGATGATTTTAAATTAGTCATCCCCTTTCATCTACCATTACAAATTAAATTTCCATACTGATTATTGTAATCAATTCACTTGCATTGCTTTCTTCCTCAAACTATGTGGTTCTTTGGTATAAAATATGAGACGATATGATGGAGATGATATAGTGGCCTTTTGATCCCTATTATGATTTAGACAACAGGTTTTGTTGTGGCTTCACATATTATGCAGATGACTGTACTATGAAACTGGAAGGGTTGATTCTCAAAATATGAACCTCAATTTTATTTGTAAAGTGTGTTTTTTCCCATTTGATATAGTCATTGTTCTTGTGGGTTAGGAAACAGGCTTATTAGTAGAAAGCTTCTGTAGTGAGTGGGTAAGATTGGGTAGGGTAGGATATAAACCTTTTGCAGTGGCCTACAATGCAGGACATGCATACATTAGTAACTCCCATAAGGGTCCCTTTGTAGACAGTGAAGAGGAAGGAACCCTGTCAGAGTGCTATTCCACTTGCTCTACCACTCATGCCTAAAGTAGATGAATTGTTAAGGTAAGATGAACTGTGCCTTAAAAATTAGAATTTCGTTGAGTATAAAGGGGGTCTGAACATGAGCCTCAATGAATCTTACCCCTGCTGTCTGCTACTGTGCAAGCCTAAGTTATTAATGGAGAGCATTTGCATCATTATCAAAATGCCTGCTACACCATAGCAGTAAAGGAATGTGCCTAATAGCCTCTCTGCATGGCATTATTTCTGGAAATGCTGTCTAGGATGTAATGATATCATCGCACTTGCACTTTGGTACCACTTAATATTTGTGTCCTCTTTTTGCCAAATAAATGAATTAATTCTCACAGCCTCCTGCTTTTACCTCCCCTTTAGAGATGGTGAAACTGGAGCAGAGGCACATCAGAAACCAAAGATGCTGAGCTTCCTCAGATTTCAAGGGAGAGGATGTCCCAGAGTGACTCAATCAGTGTTTTGAATGCTCCAGCATAATTTCTGGCAATCTGTCTGTGGTAATATTTGGGATCATACAAAAGACACCCTTCTCCATTTGGAAGAGAATTAGGTGATGAAACCACATCCTCAGGCTTAAACTGGAAGCACATATATTTGTGCATCTCATTTCCTCTCTGTAATTTTTGAGGCTATGCTTGGAGGTCATTACCTAGTCAGCAAGCACTAGTTTCACACTTGAATGCACTGCTGTTCCTTAATTTGTTTGTCCTAAAAGGGAGCATGTATTCCTACCACCATCTACTCTAGTTCCCTGGAAATATCCAGCACCCTGAAAGGAAAAACATCTGAAGAGCATTTTCAAAGGTAACTGGCTTTTTTGAAGGCTATTTCCATGTGTCAGGACCTTGCTGAAAATTGATGAGCTGTGTTTAGTTGTACTAAAATTCTTCATAAAAGAATGTATCACTATCTACAAAGATCTTGAGTTTGAATCCTTGAACAGGCTCAATTTTTACTTTGATAACAAAACAGTTTTGAGAATTCTGTTTGATATCTACATACTTAGACAGACTATATCAATCATAGTAGGCTTAGTTGTTTGGGTTTTGAATTTTTTGGTTTTTTTTGTTTGTTTTCTGAAGAGTACACAATATAAATAGATAAGCAATAGAAAGGGAGTGATTAGTTGCATAGGGTTTTTTGGTCAATGTCACATTTGCAATAAAATGAATTAAAACCACTAAAACCATGTGTAACCCCATGTCACACGATTAAAAGGGTTTCAGACAAAGAGTCCCTAATTTCATTTTTGATGGTGAAACTGTTTGTAACTTGCATTCTGAAATAGTTTTTCACTTCAAAATTTTTCTAGGATTAATTTAAATGAGGAAAAATATCAAATGCAATTAAAACCTCCTAAGAGAAAATGTGATTTATTTTTCTTATTTCCTTTTTCAGCAAGAAAGAAATACTTTTAAAAAATCAGGGAAAGTTTAAATATGTGATTCTTGTTTCTTTCTTGACTTTACAGGTTGTTTCTGAGTTAAAAGTCAACTATTTATATAGCTTTTATCACTAGGATTTTATGGATGGGGAAATGAAAGAGAGAAGAAATGACTTGTCCTAATCACATGGAAAGTGATTAGGGTAGGGAGCCTCCAATCCCATGTCTCAGTGTAGCAGTTCAAAGCTAAAACCACAAAATAAACAAAACTGACAAGTTCTTTTTATAGATGGAAGCCATTGCTGACGTATGTTGAAAAACCCGCATGGAGTCTCATGCTTTGAGTGTACAAAAGTGATACTGCTTCTCAGCCAGATGGCAGCCTCTTGCCCTAGGTTAGGTATATCAATTTTAATGTAAAATCTGTAGTTTATATAGTTTGTTCATGATCCCACTGGGCTGGACCCAGTGGTAGTTCTCTCCTTCCACACATGCTTACTATCTCAGCAAGAAGCATATCCCAGCACTAACACAGGTGCTGGCCGAAACTTCAGCTGATCCATGATATCAGGAGGTGGCAGTCACCTCAGATGACTGGGGTCTTCTTTTGAAGTCTGTGATGTGAGCAGCACCCATGCAGGCTCCAAATGTCCTAAGCACATAACATCACTTTGTCAGGAAGTGACATCAGGGCTGAATGACAGTGCATCAATCCCATGCATTATTTAGTTCATGATATTGTTGTGGGGAAGGACTGCACACTGAAGAAGATATTTTCTGAAGGAAAATAAAGGAAGGCAGAACAGCTGATTAGTTACTATTATCAGACGCTAATGGGTGTCATGTTGATAAGATGGTAACCAGATAGCATGTAGAAAGGGTTTTAGTGCTAAGTACTCCATTGTCTTTGTGTGATGCCTCATTACTGCACTTGGATCCCCTCCTCTATAAATTTTTTATGACCTCACCATTTTTCATGTAACTCTCACTCCTCACTTTGCTCTCCTTTTTGTCCTGTCTAGGTCCTGAGCTGAAGTGGAAATGTATTGTGTAATTAGTTATAGACTCCAGCTTATTGTCTTGCAGCATATACCCCTCTTGAGAAGATGGGAAACAGAAAAAAATTCCAAAACTCAGCTTCAGATGTTCATTGCATTACACCTACAGTAAAGGAGTTTTATTAAGTGTGTTCCATGGTGGTTAACAATTTCTTCCTAAAGCGCAGTTATGGGGTAACGTGGTTGCAAGGAAGACCACAAAGTTGTCTTCACTGACATGAAGGGTGTGAAGCCTATTCTCACACTTATGTGCTCATTCTGATGCTGGGGATGCTTTGCAGGGATCAGAGTGCAACCTGAGGGTAGCTTACAGGAGGAAGGCAGCTGGAGGGAGGAGACAGGCCAGTCTCCTTCTCCTGGGCATGGTGGAAAGGCTCAGAGAACCAAGAGTACAAACCACAGTATCCTTGGTCTTGCTCTAGTCCAAGACAGAGGCTGAATTAGCCTAACAAACTGGAGGGGGCGGGGAATTTACACCATTTCCTCATTGCCCTGTGCCAGCACCAGCTCTGGGGAAGAGGTAAAATTCCTTACTTGGATGATGCATAGTTAGTGTCTCCTAAAAACAGAGACCGAGGTACATTTGTAAAATAAATTTTCATAGGATGGTGGTTAGAAAAATTTGTGTTAATTAGTCGGAGGAATAACAGTCAGTGCCAAGTAGTAAGGGTCAGTAGTCTTTTGGTTTAGATACCTTGGAAATGGATAAACTCTATATGGTTTTATTTATCTCCAGTAACACAATGGATGAGGACCCGATCTTTGTCATGGGAAGAAGGATGCTGTGTCTGAAAAAATATGATGAGTCTTTCAGATGATGTTTTATGCTTTTGGTTTTGTTTGTAAACCAGGAGTTCTTGGAGAGAGCCTCCTTTGGACCCTCTATCTGACACCAGCTGGTGGAAAACCCTTTGGCTTTTGTCTGGTTTTGGCTGTGTTCCTGCCCCACCACATGGAAGTCCTTAGCCCAGGGGTCAGGCTTGGCAAATGCAGTCTCATGTCATTAAGCCAGTAGCTGGGTTCAGAGAGGCTTCTCCCTCACAATTCTTGAGCGCATAAGACTCATCTGGATTTTCTGAAGAAGTTTCTACACTCTCTGAGCTTGCACTGTCTGCCGAGGAAGAAGTTTTTCTTGTGGTAGTATAAAAAATTTTCCAAGGAGCCATCATCAGCACCGTTGGTTCCTCTATAAATAATGCACATCTCAGAATAAAATTCCTCAGGGCTGCTACACAGGCTTTCCTCTTTGAAAGGGTCTTTTCTGAAAGGTGAGACATATGGTCTCACATCTTAATTTTTTTCTCTGAAAACATCTGAGTCACACTTGCACAAGTAACAGGACAAATGACAAGGAACAAATGATGTGTCCAGTACCAGTGAGGTCACTGTCCCAGCTTGCTAGACAAATGTTTTTACACTCAGATAAACAGCACATTCAGCTCCTCATCTGATCCACACATGACACTTGACATGCTGTTTGATTACGTCGTGGTGGTGGTTGTGATATAGGGAGAGTGAAGCTGTAGAGTAAAACCAGGCAGCAGAGCCCATCATCTGTGACAGGATATCACACACTTAAGGAATGTGACTGCCAGGAACAGGAGAGGTTAAAAGGGGTAAAATTTAGTGCTAGTCACTGTTTTTGAACAATGTATAAACATACATCTGTTTTTCTTTTTTTTTCTACAACATCTTTCTTCTTTATATAACCCTTCTATTAATACTAATAATAATCACCTAATAGCTTGGAGAAAAAGCCTTCTATTTTTGTCCTGTGGAAAATTACTTAGTTTTCTAGTTTGAAATAGTTATCAATATAACTAGTAGGTAGTGACTACCCTACCTATCTTTGTTCTAGAAAACTGGGCAAGGATCTGTGCAAACCCAGAGCAAAAAGATATCTTTCCACTTGCCTGGAAAGATAAAAATCCTGTGATAGATTTTTGGAATAAATGCATTCTTGTGTTCTTCCCCCTTCCATTTTGCAGAAGAGTATCAAAGACTAAATATTGTTTCACTTGATCTTTTTTTTTTCTTTTTTCTTTTTTCTTTTTTTTTTTTTTTAATAAAAATTACAAGGGCATTTTCAGATTTACAAACTTTTTAAATTCTCTGATCACTGAAGGACATGGAGACCATGAGACGTCTTGAATAGGTAAATTAATTGTTTGTGAAAGTAACATTTCACCTTTCTCCCCACTCTTTTTCATTTGCTAGTCAGCAGTATTAGCTAAATCCTCCTCAGTAATTCCCATTAAGCAGAGTTTTGCGTGCAGAAGTTAATCTGCTTGCCTTTACCAATTACAATGAACAATTTAGCAGTACTGTTTCAAAGCTGACCAGCAATATTCTTAGAGTCGCATTGTTGTCAGAGGCCAGATTCAGTTGGATTGTCCAGGAATTTGCAGCTTTCAACTACTTTTTAAATTCTAAGTTGGTCACTGATGTCAGAGCTGGAAGTGAAATTCTAGTAAGTTGAAACCTACAAAGCATTATGGAAAAATAAAGTATTTACTAAAACAGAATGTGCAGATGTCTGCACTGCAAAAGCTGCAATGCCAAATACAGAAAGGAGTCGTCCCTCCATAAAATACTGTTGACCTTAAAGATCTGATAGTCCAAGATTTTCTAGATCAGTAACAGAACTGCATAAACCCATAGAAATATGTGTACTCCTGCCAATGTCTTCATCCAGTCTGGGGAAGCTATAGATCTGCATGACCAGCTGAAGTGAGCTTTCTTCTACACCCAACACAGGATTTTTCACCCTTTGTCTGGCATTTGGGTGTCCTCAAGAGCAGAATGGGCATTCACATGCCAAGGCCATCATCGTGCCCCAGTGCTCAAATATAAAACAGCTGGGCAGGACTCTGGGGAGCCCTATAAAAGAGGTGAAGAATCCTCCTCCAAAGACATGGAGTGACTCCAAGAAGATTCCTTTTGTAATGCTGCTTCTCACTGCCAAAGAGCATCTTGCTGGCTACTTTAATCTGCAAGATCCATCTTACTTTAACTGTACTGAAAAGGACTGATGTTTTGGGGTTGTGCTGTGCTATATTAAAATCCATATTTCAAACAATAAATGCTTTCCATTTATCCAGGCTAGTCTCTTTTCTATTGAGCCAAACTTTCAGGCAGTTAGCTAAACCTCTCAGTAATGTGAAGCACCTTTTTCATCTTGTGCCAACACTGTAATGCCTCCAATAATTTATGTTTAATTTTTAATACAGTTATCTATCATGAGTAATTATGTGGGCTGCTCACAATATTCCATTTTCTGTTATGTGGATTTTTTGGAAGATCATGGACTCTATAACAATACCACAGTACTACTACTTTTCTGCTGAATTTCCTCTGAGAAAGAAATATTGAGGCATACTTGAAGATACTCTATGTCAGACCCTAAGTTCTTTGCTCTGTCTTTAGATTTACTGATACTAGTGTGAGAAACAGTGTAAGCTGCTGTGATTTATACAGTTGCATAGCTAGAAAAAGGTCTGAGCAGAGTTCTTCACATTCACAGGGATAGTCTGCTGAAGTTTGTGTGCACTATTCAGGTGTTGGGGACAAAATTTCCCTGCTGCCACTGGTGTGATTGGTGGTGCACATCAGTATGGGAAGAGGTTTTCACTGTCATCCCCAATGGCTAATGAAAATCTAGGTCTACCCCAACTTTTCCACACTTCTAAAAAACTTTCTCCTCTGAGCTCATAAAAGAGTAGATGGCAGCACATGATGGTTGTGCAGCCCTGCTGCTGAGGAGAGGTCCTTCTGCAATGCCACTGAGGCCACTGCAGTTGCCCAGTTGTGCCATATGCAGGGGGAATTCCCTAAAAACTTCAGACACTCTTCTGTAACATCCCTTTCTGTTCTACAGGGAGAACTGAAAAGGTATGATGCTTTCCAACGTCAAAATGGAAAATATCTTCTCATGGCCCAGAGTTGCTTACACCAGCAACAACCACAGAATATTAGCTTGCCTTGAGAAACAGCCTGTTTCACATGTGCAATAGGAACATCTGGTTTTCTTAATCTATAGTTGGCAATAAACATTAATATGACTACCAGATCTGAGGGACTGGAAGCTAAACTCCTATGGGCCATATATGTTTTCTGTCCAAATCTACATTTTGAGATGTCTGTGTTATTTCTCTCAGGCTCAGGAGCTCTGAATGAGTGCTGCTCTTTTGGGAGGAAAAAGTGGTTCTTTCCTTTTCTTCCTGGCTAGATCACAGCATGTCCTGACATGCTCCTGCTCTGGGAATTGGGACTGGGATGTGTACAGGACTGCTAAAAGATATCTAAACCAAGGATACCATTGGAATGCTGGATACTTGTCAGGGCCATTTCCACCCTCTGTATTGGTGAAAAGGCCTTGGGACAACAGTGCCCCTCTGAAATGGCAGTGAGTCATCAAAGCCTACAATTTCCTTTGTTCAGGAAAAAAAAAAAAGTGAAAATAAATTTCTCCTTACAGGAGACATGCTACATTGCTGGTTGTTATGCAAGTATCTGAATGTAATGTATTTCACCATATATAGCAATTACTCCCACAGAGAAGACATGAGTGAAACAAAATGGCCATTCCATTACAGAACTTGCACAGTCAATAAGGGACAGAAACACCTTCCAAGAAAACATTTTCTGCATACAGTTGCTTCAGTCCTGATCCTCAGAGAAGACCAAGACAATACCTTCAAAAGACAGAAATGTGGAAACTGAAACTAATACTCTGAGATGTTACACCTCATGGGTTCAGTACAGTTGTGGGTGCAGTCCCCCTGACATGCCACCTCATGCTCTGCTGGTGTGAGGTCAGGAGCTTTTCTCCCAATCTGCAGCACTTAAGTTATACTCAGACCTCTTGCTCCCTGCTTGAACTCATGACACTTCTCTCTGAGTCTTTGTCAGACCTAAAGGAGATATTGCATGTCCACTAGTTTATCCGTTTTCTTTTTTTTTTTTCTTTTTTTCAAAATTATTTGGCCTAATGACAGCTATTACGTGCCCTTATGAATGTTGTATCATAGGACAGCTGAAACTACCACACTGCTATTAAAGACAAAAGGGCTGTAGGCTTAGCCTTGTCAAAGTCCAAGGTAAAAATTCACTTGACATGAGCATCATAAGATTTCACTCAGATAGAAATACAGTTTATTTTGGTAACATGCCAAGATTTACTTATCATATCAGATGTTTCACCAAACATAGGTAGCATTGAATAATAGAAGTTGCACAGGTAAACCTAAGGTTGTAATTCAATCAAGGACCTTTGTTGATGTCTTAAGCTGAGAGTCAAACAGCTTAAGTAGTTTATGACCAGCGGTAGAACTCCCTTGATTGAATTACTGCATAGGCATTCAATTGCATAAATGTATTGTTATTTATATGGTGTGCCAAAGACTGATTTTAAAGTTAACTGTGGCAAGCTGTAACTAATGGAGAAAGAGCAGTATGGCATTACAGTGCCCCTTAAGCAAGAAAAATGAATGATGTGCACTGTGTTCTGTACTTATGTAAAAATAATTATTGCAGTACTGTGGGGAATTAATTCCTTCATGTTCATGAAAGGAAGGACAACTCGAGGTTCTTAGTCAGAAATAGAACCTGGCCTCTATACCAGAGTGCAGGGCCTGAACAGTTCCCATTATTTTTAGGGACCTGTCTAAAGATTGGATCCACACATTTTAAAAACGTGCTTATATTTAAAGGAAAAGAGAGGAGACAGGGCGAAAATAGGCAAACTAGACAAGCATGTTACAAATACAACGAGCACAATACTGCACAAAGCATAAAGGCAGTTTATAGAGGCCCCTCTGGCTCGTAGCACCCCTGTGTATAGGGAAAACACTTATGCCAACAGGTAGGAGCTGTTTGCTGGCTGCAACCCAGTGTTGCTCTCTTGCATCCTCCTAGGGGCTTCAGTTTTTTTGCTCTCCTCTTTTGCTGGAGAACTGGATAGCTTTACTAGCAGCTTTCTAGGGAAGAGATCGGAGAGCATGCACATTCAAATCAACTCCTTTTGGAGATGGTCAATAGCAGTGCAGCCTGGCTGTATCATGGGCTGTCATGGCAAATTGAAGCTGACAGCTAGAAACTGCTCACATAGATTTCCTATTGCTCCTTTTAACCAGCCTGTATTAAGTTGCACCAAAAGGGCTGACAGCCTTAAAATCCATGCCATTATATCACATTAAGGGTTGCAAAAATCTGCCTGCTTTCACATATTTCAAAGTCAGTTGATATATATAAACCCAGTGGACATCCTAGAGCCTAGAGACATAGTACAACCAGCACAAGAACGTGCGTGCTCATTCTGCATTCAGACCCACCTGCAGTTCTCAACTATTGCCCCATGTCAACATTCCTCAAAATCCTATACAAAAAGGAAATTCTTTTAACATAGAGAAAGTAACTACAGCTTCCTTCAGGAAGCTGCCTGACAGGACATGTTTTTTTGAAAGCACTATTTTAGCTTATCTTGGACTCACTGATTACAAGAATAGCCTGTATATGTATGAACACTACCATGGAGGAGGACAAGAGTGGTGCCTGTCTTGATAAGGAATGCAGATGAACACTTCTATGTCAGGCAGAGTAAGGACTCAGTCCTGAATATAATTTGAACATGTAAGTTCTGCAAAATTTTTCCTCTAAGAAATCTCCATCACCTCAGCAAAAGTACTGAACACAATAGAGACTATTCCATAATCAGTTCAGCACAGAAACGCTCATGCCATCATGCTGGTGACAAAATGATCTTTTTTCATAAAGCTTAGGAAACATTGCCATTCTCGTTCCCAGGTTAATGGTGGCAGTGGCACTTGAGGGTGATGAATTATCGATCTGCTTCCACACTTTTTGTATCAAGCATGTTGCTCTTGCTGTCCTGACTTTTATAAAGTCATCAGACTGACACTTTTTAGGGAATAGCAGAAGAGATAATTTTCTTTTAGGTTTCTAGCTAGCCTCCCTCCAGATTCAAGTGAATATAAATAACATATATCAAGGACTGGTAAATAAGCTACCACTCTCACACACATAGACCCTTGGAAACTAATCAGACTTCCTTCCTGAAGGGAAGTTTATCAGAAGCAAGACACATCTTAATTTGACACTCAAGAGAAAAAAAGCGGTTAAAGGCATTTAAACCACATTCCTCTTGTCGTCCTTCATCAACATATAAGAAAGAAAATTATTGTCATCCATATCACATTTTAAAAAATACCTTACACAATTAAAACTCAACACAGGTAAAAAATGCTGTATACAAAAAGCAGTTAGTTTTGACATTGTACATTTTATGGTTTCATCAGTTCCTTTGGTTGCTGAACTACAGTCTGCTCCAAATCCTGAGAAGAGCATGAGGACTTCCATAGGTCATCCCAGTCTGTAGCAATGACAGCTTGATGTTGGCACTGCTTGAAAGGCAAGATAAGATTGGGAGGGTCATTTCACTAGCCTAAACTCTGGTCTAATAATGTAGATAGGCCCTCTGCAGAGGAAAATAAACAATTTATAGAGCTGGCTATGTCCTCAGTCATGAGGACATATAAGTCACGACTTATACCACACAAACACACACATTATTTAAAGATGTAAGCTAGATTCATACTTTCCAGAAACCTATCTTTCAGTCAATGTATATTGGTCCACCTATTTATTTATTTTAAAAATACTGGATTTGGGTAGTAATAAGATGTGATTTTACCAACGGCATTGCTTTCATGGATTTTATTTATTATGTCTTAGAGTCTCTTTCTGATTCTGAAATATGTATGTTTGGATGTGGCCTTTAAGGTCATTGTTGAATTCTTTGATCCCATGTTATGTAAATTACTAATGTTGATTTTATTGGGGTGAGATAATTTCCACTGTGTGGTTCAATACCAGTAACAATGAAAAATCAGATTGGTTGATTTTAATATTGCTGTAAAAAATGACTCTTACACTAAGCAAGAGGGTCAGACATGGCTTTCTTTCAGATCATTAAAAAGGGAATGTCTCAAAAGTAGCCTAGGAGGTCATTTGTGACTCAGAGCCCTGCATCAGCAAATGCATTGGTTCTCCCTCAGCCATAAGAGCCGTCACTCTATCCCAGATAAAGTCCAGAGATTTAAAAGCATTTCCATTCAGAAGGCCAAAATTCCCTGGCGTCCTCTCATTACACACCCTACAAGGCACTTGAAATCACAGCGTTTGATTTTATGCATCATTATGTAAACATATTCAGTATTTATACGACCAGCAACTGCAACAAAGATTTAATCCTCAGGTTTCCAGGGAGGGAAGAGGAATGTGTGTTCCAGCTCTGTCACCTTCAGTAGGCCTTCTCCAAGTAGACGTTGGGTTGATGCCAAGAAAGTGGTTCATCCTTGATTGAACACCATCCACATAGCTTGGACAAATTTGTGTACAGCTGGTTCTTTCTACATTAGGATTAATGGGGCACAAATGAGTCCATAGTTGTCTCAGTCAGCCATGACAATAAAAAAACCTGTAGGAAACATGGTTATCAGACACCTATTATGGAAATGTGAGGAACTGCTAAACCAACTAATCTTAGTGAAATAAAACCTTTCTGTACTGCTGTATGCATTTTTTCCAGTCTGAGTGAAGCATCTTTCAACAATTAAATTAAATATGTTCCAATATAATTTCACCTTAAATATTCTGACAATGTCAGTCAAATAGATTTGAACTTTTTGCTGGAAGGCCTAAGTTGTTGAAAATATTACAGCCCACAGTATACATAACTCTGTACTAACTGTGGCTTCTTTAATTTCTGCACAAATTAATTAAAAATCCTAAATAAATTTGAAGTACTAAATATATGATGATCAAACAGGTTTTGCAGAAGTAAAACAAAGATACTGAAGTAACAGTGATCAACAAAACTTCCAGGCTCTAAACAAACTTGGAGGAGAATCATTAAATCAATTTAATTTTATTTTTCTTACCAAAAGAAAGAAAAAGAGTCATGAATTCTTATCAAGCTTCCTTAAAGGACAGCTTGGCATTGGCTCTGACTTCTCAAAATTAAAATTATATTGATTTTCCATTTTATTAAATAAATGTTCCTCCATGAGCTTGCTCTAGGAAAAGAAAAATGTTTTTAGTGCAATTTTCTCTTCAGCCATTGCCTGGACTTTGACTGTGGAATGCACATATACATCCCAATTAAGAGACAAAAGGATTACCCAGAACACCCCTTTTTCCAAGTCCCTGGTGGCACTGTGCAAGTTTTGCCCTCTCAGACAAATAAAAAAAAAAAGGAATTTCTCTCAGGTTATTCTGCAGGAGGCTTCATTTTAAAACTGTCCCTGAACATTTACATTGTTTAGGAAAGAAATTGGTGCAGTGCATTAAAAAAGACCATCTTGTCCTCTCATCCCCCTGCCTACACACTCACTGTGTACAGCTCAGAGCACTTCTATTTCAGCTTGCTAAACATAAACCACACTAATGCTAGCACTGTGTAAAGTCTGCCTTCTGCTTCTGATTTTACTTTATACATGTACTGCTAAAAAATGGTAGTTGTATGAAAGTGGGACTTTAATGGTGTTGAATCCTTCTGAATTAAACCCAGTAACTTTAAAAGGGCAAAGTTATGAATTATATCCATTAAAGCTTGTTGGCTGCTTTTGGATCTTTGTAGCTTAGGGGGACTAGAAAGACCTCTTCTAAATCTATCAGCTATTAAAAGTGTCCTTCTGCCCAAGGAGCAAAGACACATTTTTCAGGTTAAAGGACTAACCCAGGTGGTCCTTGTGCTTTATTCTTAGGATGGAGGACAAGTAGCTGCAATAGAGTCTGGTGCAGGACCCCTCATTTCCCTTGCTGGTCTTGTGGCCCATTTTCCTGTAAGAGAAGGGAAAAGGTCCAGACAGGTCAGTATTGGATAAGATGGTCTCCAGAGGAGGTATCAGTACTTTCTGTACTGCTATGTGTGATTGAGAATTAGTAATTTGGTGAAATAGATATTGTATTATTTGCATAAAAGATTTTAAGACACAATTTAAGCCCCAGAGAGATGTCAGAACCTCTTCATTTGAAAAGCCAGCTAAGACTGTTAAGCAACATAACATTCTTACCCTATCACACAATTTACAAAACTCAAGCACTCAAGAATAAGGAAATGAATAATTTAGAAGATCATTAATCTCACACTACCCACGATAAACATAATTATCAATCTTATCAGCTATGGAGAAGTGAACATTTCATCACAACAGAAGGACCATCACTCTGATTCCAGCTACAAAATATTTCATCAAGAAACACCAAAGTAAAAGCACAGAGTAAAACAGTCCTGAAATACGTCAGCTATGAACACAATAGTAACACAGACTGATAGGGCCATGTGGAAGGCTAATTTCAGTATGACTCAATCTTGCCTTCCAGTTTTTCCCCTTTTGCCACATCTATTCCACTTTTAGGGTTTTGTTTTCTTTGTTGTTGTTGGGGGTGGTTTGTTTGTTTGTTTGTTTGTTTTGTTTTTTATTGAGTTCCTGTATCAGTTGATAAACACAGTTACTAGATAACATTTCTAAAGAAAACTACTATGATACCAAACCAAGGATAAAGCAACAGAGAAACACTTGTCAGGTAAAAGCCAAGTGTGTTTTTCTGTGGTGAAACAGCTATTTCCTTGAAGCAGACTTGACAGTGGATGAGTTACTAAACTCACTGAAATCAAAAGAGCCAGGATCTCGCTCAGGTAACCTCAAAATTGTAATAAGCCTGAATTCTGGCCATGGTGAAGGTGAAGTCCAAAAGCCTGGAGGGTGTGGTCACCATGCCAAGTGTTACTGCCAGAGTGAAGAGGACAGGTTGGGATTTAATAAGTTAGAGCTATAGTCCATGGGTTGCGTTGGGAGCAGGATATCGCTGAAGAGTGCACTGTAACACCATCCTCTGAAACAAGCTCTTGCCAAGCTTCCCAGGTGGCTCACATGGGTAGGTAGATGGTGGGAAATAAGGTGCAGATGGCACTACTTACTGTCTGAGCTTCTGTCTGAGCTTCTTACGTTTACCTACTGGACAATATAAAACCAATAGGGTCCTCTTCTGTTCATTTCTTACTTCTAAATGCCTGGCTTTTGCGAATGGCATGAGAGGCAAGTATTTTTTTTTTGCTGTTACATAGCAGCTTTAACTAGTTTTTGAATCAAAACTGTATTTTTTTCTGTGCTGGTGTGATGTTATTTGTAGATAAGGGAATGTTAGAAAGCGCTGCCTGAAACCGTGCTCCCTGTCATAGACTTGAGATGAATTTTTGGTAGAAGCAAAATAATACCACAAGATCTAATTTTAACCACGTTTTAGAAGGGAAATATCATTCTGGTTTTTGAAAGAATAATAATGCCTTTCCAGATTCATTCTTCTTCAGTGGAATTACATAAGAAAACACCTTCTCTCTGACATTTTTACAGGAAATACCAGGAAACTGAGCATTCCTTACCTTACATCATTTCCATAAAAACATGTTCTCCTGCATTATTTTATTTAGAAACAGTAAAAAATAGCTTTTCTCATGTTACAGTGTTTTCAGCAAAAAATCTCAAGAATATCCTTCCCAGGTTTACCAATCATGTGGATACTCCAAATTACACTTAATTTACTGTGCTTATTGCTTACATAAAGCAGTCACCTAAAGCTTTTATAAACATACTTCTGGGATTATTTGGATGGCAAGACAAATGTGATGTTCCTGGCTGTGTAAGTTTTTCAGTGGGGCTCATGGGTTCCCAAATAGATTTCAGGAGCCCAGCTTTTGTTCTTTTCTCCATTGCAAAATGAAGATACTTCCTGATGACTTTCTGCCCTAGAACCTCCAGAGAAAGTAATGAATCCCTACTTTGCACTGACCAATTATCATCCCAAGTTATGGCAGCTGCCAAGACTATTGTCACTTTTATTCTCTTTCCAGAACTGACATTCTTTTTTTCCTCCAGCTGTTTTCTCTTCCCACTGACATTTCACATTTTATCATATTTTTCTCTTGTCTTCTCACTTTTTCTCTCTCAGCTGTAAGACCTTTACCCTGCCCAGAGAAAGCTGCTAATGCTTTAAGGTTTTTGCTTTTTGGCAAATGATCTTGTTTCAAGGGTTTTGATAGAAGTCAAAGATCACAATATCTCAGGTCTAAGAACTTAGCATTTTTGTGGTTGTTTTCAGTTTCAAACACAGTGTCCTATGCGCTGAAGAGAGCTTGTGCAAACTGCAATGGATCTGCATGGGAGCCAGTAACAACTCATAAAATCCAACTGGGATCCATGGAGGTTTTGTCCCCCGGTTTGTATGGAGCTGCAGAAGAACATAGCTAAGGGTGGGCTCTGAAGAAGGGCTTGATGAACACTTGGCCTTTGCTGCATACTTATTCAAATTAAGCAAAACCAATTGGTGGAAGGTGAGCTTGGAGCAGGGTACCGCTTCCATCTCCAGTTGGCAGGGGATATATTAAGCAGTCAGGATCAATCTCACCATCTGTCCTGGTTTGAGTTAGAACAGAAAAATTCTGTTCAGTGATTTTACTTTTCAGCTCAGTTCTTTTAACTTCTGAAGTTAGCAGCCTGTTTTTGCAGACAGTGTCTGCTTCCAGCAGTGGTAACACCCCAAGTTTAGACTTAGTACCAAGGACTGGTGTGCAGACCAAAGCCATTGCTGGATCTTGTGTACCACATTGAGGGGTGCAGAAAATAAAAGGCCTCATCTGCAGGGAGGATCAGACAGAACAGATGACCCCAAACTGACCAGTAAGTATTCTATCCAGTATAAGTCATATTCAATATAAAGGCCAGGGATCATGAGGGTCAAGCCTTACTCAGCTGTTGCTTTCTTCCTCTAGCTTCTTGCTCACTTCTTCTTTGGCTGGCATCCAAGGAGGACTCTGTATGTTCTGCCTTCAATGCTGATCTGTGTGTTCCTGAATCTGGTACCAGTATCCAGTTCTTGAACACAGTTCCTATCTGCTGCTGGGCCCAGTCTGGGACTTCCCTGTTCCTGCTCCATGGCATCAGTCGTGATGGTGGTGTAATTACTATCCGGGGATGGCTGGGTTTGATACTGGTTTTGTATATATTTGTATATATTCCATTTTTATTATTATTATTTTAATTTTTATTAAAGCTGCTCTAGTTTCCTTTTCTAATGGCTAAGTCTCTTCCTTATTCCCTTTCTCTCCCCCTTTGGGTAGGGAGGGGGGTTAACAGAGAATGTCTGTTACAGGTCTACTGGGCTGCCCTGAACCTAAACTGTGACACCATCCCAGGCAGGAGAAAGGTCAGTTGGGGGGCACAAGGAGCAGCCCCAGCCCTGGGCATTGGACACCTCCCTGGAGAGGGCATGCATTGAGGCTATGCCAGGTGGGTCTGCAGGTGGAGAACAGACAAGCTGCAGCAAGTGAACTCTTGACTGGAGATCTGGGAAGCAGTTTTCACAATGAAGGTGGTTGGATGTTGGCAGGGGTACACAGGAAGGCTGTGAAATACCCCTGCTTGTCAGCATTCAAAGCACAGATGAAACAAGACCCTTAGTAACCTCATCTAAGTTCAAAGCTGTCCATGCTATGAGTAGGTATGTTGAGCCAGATGACTTCCAAAAGGTCCTTTTCAAGGAAACCATTTGATGATTCAAAGTCACACTTCTATGAGCATGAAGGGAGTCAAAGACCCGAAGTAGATACCTGATGGTTTTGAGCACTTTCTTGGAGACAGTAAAGATATAAAGATGTTTAAACAGCTCTGTTTGAAAATGACTGTTTAACCTTTTTTTCTCCCCAGTATTGCTGAGACTCTTCTTTCCATTGTTCTCCAAGATTACTCATGGACTGGGAAGAACAAGGGGTGCAGAGGCTTCCTGTGGCATGGCAGGGGCAGCTGCAGGAAGGAGGGTTCTTCATCCCTATCCAAGTCAAGGAGTTTTCGAAGGACCAGAATTCCTCTTTGACTCCCAGCAGAAGGCTTTGCCTTGGAAAACCCACTTGATCCTCTTCTGACAGTCAAGATGGTATGACGACTTGCAATGTTCATGCTGCAAGGCCATTAGCAATTCTTGTACCTCAGGTGACTTATTAATATCTTATTTGACAAGTCAGATTTAAATGCATGTTGAAAAATTACTTTATACTGTCAGAGCTCATTAGGTTTTATGCACAAAACAAAACCATTATTCGGAGATTTGGAACTGCTTTACTAAAGTGGGCATCTATTGAATATCCCCAATGCAATTCTTCCTTCTAATATGGTAATTCGTTATCTGTATTTAATTATCTGCAAGGTGAAAGGTTGCTGGGCAGTGTTGTTCAGCAATAGCCCAATGGAAATTTTTAAGTACTTTCACTCTGGGCTGACTGTCTTTACAGATCAATCTTACTGCTAATGACAACCAATACTTTCAGATGTGATTACAGACTAGCTCCATCTTTTCATGAGCCGAGACTCTTTGGAATCATATGTATTGATCTTTTTAATAGAAGTCAAGAAAAATGAAATTACCGTGGCTTCTTTTTGCAAAACTATGATAAATGGGAACTTGGAAAGTTACAGAAGACTTTTTTTTTTTTTTTTTCTGTTGTGGATTATTTTAATCACTAAAAATGATGGTCTTTTTAATAATGTTTGTCTTTCCATTATGCACATTTGCAGCAAAGCCAAAACTTATTTTTGTATTACTTTATATAACCACATTTAAGCAAAGACATGTCAGTATTGCCTGCTGGTATATTTAGGTAACTATCAAGTAGACTCTAGGCTAAAGGAGAAAGCTTCTTTTAGATACCAAGAGATTGTATTTTCTTGGCATTTATGAGTTTTATTCTATTTTTAGAACGGTGTTTTGGGATGTCTAAAATCAAGTATTTGGTTTTTTTCATGTATAGAGCTTACCCTTCATTGCATGTAATATCGTGACAAGAGACTTTACCTATGTGCATTTTCTTTCTTCCCATAAGTCTCATACTGGCTTTCACTTATCCATTTTTCAATGGAAATGTATGTCACATGGCTCTGCCTTTTGCTTCATTCCCTTCACGTTTATAAAACTCCAGTAATTCACAAGGAAATGTGTCTGTTGTACTCTGCCCCTGAGGCCTAGAGGACACTCTTTTAGCTTTATATTATACTATAAACATATGTGCACCCCACTGAGAATGGCATTTGGTAGTTTGATTTCTTATTCTTGTGCCAATAGAATGGAAGTAAAAATGTATTAGATTCCACATTAATTGTAGCTATTCCTCTTGGATAAATTTCATTGCAAAGGTAGTGGGTAAGATAAATCTTAGTGACACAAAGACAGAAGTAAAGATATGGATAAATCATAGGAGTGGTGGAAGATAAATACTGGTGGCTCTCACTGGTATTAATGGGAGCTGGAAGATACTCACATGACCTACAGGTATTTAAAATCAGAGGCACTGGCAAACTCTTCTCAGTTTGAAGGGCAGTGTCGTGTTTCCTTATTGCCTGATTGATCCTTGGTTCTCTTCTATGTTGTAAATCCACACTCTTTTCAGACTTATTTCCACAAGGCAATTTCCTTTTTTTCTAATTACACACCCATAATTTTTTAACTTCCCATTCACTTTTCATCATGCCTCTTGTCACAGCAGTCTTCAACATCAAGTCATTTGGGTTAATTGCTGTCCTTGAAACTCTTAGTGTTTTTCAGTCAGGTTACTTTCTGAACAGTTTGGTAACCTGTATCTTGCTGGTTTTAGTGGTCCCGATTTAATACCTTTTGTGCGTATTGTCAACTTCAGAAACCTGGGTTTTTTTTAAATTATCATATACAAATTTTATGCTTAGTTCAAGAAGTTCCTAAACTGTTCATGACTGGGAGTGTCCACCAAGGGCACTGTATATCTGCCCATGTTTTTTTTCTCCTTGTTTCATAACCTCCTTCTGCTGGCCACTGTTGGAGACAGGTTACTGAGTTGGATGGATTTGGATAGACATAGTATGAAGGTCCTCCACTGACATCTCTGTCCTACAGATATCTATTCCTCCAGCTATTCTTGCTGTGCCTGCTTTTCTTTCAACATTCTGTTATTAGGAATTATTATACTTACAATGTTGAAAAAAATCTCTAAACTTCACTGATTACAATTTTATACTGTTACCTTTTTGTGATGGAGTAGATCTTTTAAAAGTAAGCTTTTATAGTTCATATGGACTGGGCTTTGTCTGTATTGCAGATGGACTAAACCAGGTGATAAAAACATCGTGTGACATGCTGCACTCAGCTGCAGACAATCCTGTACTTAAATGAAAAGTCTGACTGCAAAAAAAAAGGGCAATTATCTAGTAATTGCTTTAGCTATACTTTAGTATTTTCATTAAAACTAGTAAATGATATTTCAACATGTCTTGCAACTGTTCTTGCTCAGTCAAAACCAGACTTTTTTTTCTGTGCCTTTCTTAGAATTTGTTTTACAGAATTGTGTCTGACTGTTTTTACCTAGGAAAGCTGACCCTTTGTTATTTAATGAAGATGTGAAATTAACCACAGTGGGAAAAAGATTGTAGAATTGTATCACAATATATTTATTTCAGTTTATCTGAAAAACTCAAGTTATTCTTGACATACAGTTTTAGTAATGAAAACGTCATTTCTTTGGGAAAACATCTTTGACTGGCCCAAAGATGCCTTGTTTTGAACATTGGAAGTTGTTTTGTTGGCATGTTGAAATAAAGAGCACTGAAGTTGCCATCTGAAAGGAGATTAATATTGCTAATGTAGTTTTGTGAAACACTGACTTTTTGAAAGATTGCTTTGCCAGTGGATACTAGGTAGTTTATAATATATAGAGAGCATAAGTGTGCTTTTATCCTGTTTATATGACTTTTCAGCTCATTTGTTTAAACTCTTTTTTTAGCAACTATGGTAAGATAGATATACTAAAATTTGTTATAACCTGTCCAAAGCAGTCTGGATTAAATAACTCAACTATTCAATTTAGTCCATCTAACCCTTATGTGCATAAGTGAATCTGCTTACATATATTCTTTAATTTACTTATATATTCTTTAAGCTCAAAGGTCCAACTAATATTGTGTCACTGGACACTTGAGGACTCTCCTTATTTACATGAATAATCCAAATAAGATCTGTCTGGCTACCTGTATCACTTGGATGTCAAAGGAAGGAGGACCTATCATCTTGAGCTTTTTTAATGTAAACCTTTATGGGATGAGCCTGAAACAAAGGTCAGATGTGCAAATAGTGTTTTACATGTAGAATAGCCTTCAAAATCAGTAAATCAGTAAAAATCAGTAAAATAATTTTTTTTTTCTTTAGTGTGGCTGAATTTCTCATCTTGGCAAGAAGGAAGGACTGGTGCACTGAAGTAGAAGGACAAACTTAAAATGAAATAGGGTGATATTTTCTAGAGACATATTTCAGCCTATTTCTGTCTCAACTCATCTCAATTCCTTTTTTTTTTGTGTGTGTGTAAGGCACTCTATAATTTTTGTTTCAGTGTACCCTATTACATAATATACATATTAGTTTCTTTGCTAGAGTGAGTAAAAGGAAGGAATACACTGCTTTTCTGACTGTTTAGAAATTTGGCTCTACATCTCCATGAAATCTTTTGCACAACTCAGAGGGAAAATTCATCAGTTTTGGCTGTCCAGAGATTTATTCTCATTCTTTAGCACCATTGCTCTTTGGTATGTGCAACACCTGGGTTGTGTGACAGCTAGTCACTATTCCATTTCTATAAAGACTGCATGCTATTATGGGATCTGACAGATCATTACCAAAGCTTATAGCGCAGTCCAGAGATACACAGCAGTTAATGCTGAAAAGTCAGCATTTTCTTGCAATTATCATATCATGGCATCAAAGATCCGCAGTTATTTCTCATTTGAATGACAGAGAAAAATAGTTTATCTATCTATCTATCTATCTATCTAATGCTGCTTAGTAAATTTTGTCAATGTTAATGTTTACCAGATTATAATAAAATCTTATTTTCTAGATTTGGAAAGAAAGTTAATTCAGAAAAGAATATAGAAAATGCATAGTAATCTGTGAATTAGGAATGTGAAGGAGGGAAGGAAGAGAAAGAAGACATTTGGCAGAAAACAGAAGAGAGACGGGTCTGGCCTGAGCACTGGCATCAACAACTTTTTCATATCTGTGTGTCCCGCTGTAGTGAAGAGATAAACACGCTTCCACCAGGCATCTTGAGTAATGCTGAAGCTTTGCAAAGAGAGAGAAGTCAGAGTAGTCGTCTCTAGTTCATCTGAGGTGGTTTCTTTCTCCAACTTAAGTGTTAAAAATGACTGAAAAGAAATCAAGAAGTTCAGCTGGTTTTACAATGTTCAAGACTAGGGTTCTGTTCATCATGGAAAGATCTGTGATATTCTGATATGGCAATGAAACAGTTAAATCTGTACTGGGTATCCCCAGAAGAATAAGTCAAACACTAGTTATTTAAAATGGGAAAATATTTGGGCTGGTAAAGAATTTTTTCCATTCAACTACTTTTTATGGAAAACTTTTTTTCTAATGAAACTTTTTTTTTAAAGAAAAGTCTTTAATGGAAATCATCTGTCTGCTTTTTTTATTTTTTTGTGGAAAATCATGGCTTTTTGCTGAAAGAAGAAACTATAAAGAAGACAAGAAAAATAATATTTCAACAGAGATCTCTTATTTAGAACACAGAGGTGTCTACCAACTGATTAAATATTCTGCTATCTAATACATCAAATTCCCAACAAATATAAAAGCTAGTGTTGTCCAAAAGAGTGCTTGAGCCTGTGCATATATAATTGTAAGTGGTTAGAAGAGTGCTGAAGCATTTTTCTCTGGTGAGGATTCCAACCTTACTTCCACAGAAATAAATGAAAATGTTCTTTTTGACTACTGTAGGAAGAAAACTGGGACCTGGGAGCTTGCACGAATATGCTCTGTGCTGAGGAAATGAATGTTAGGGGACTTGCTGTAGCAGAGGGCCAACAAAGAGAAATTCATGTCTGCAGATGGAAGTATGACAGTTGGCAGCAGACTCTAACAGAAATTGTTTTCCCTCTGGAATTTGATAACTGTTAATTCTTCATATAGTTGGCTTCTGCCAATGAACACAGTACTTTTCACTGATAAGAAATTCATATTGTTAAACTCCACATGAACTCAAAAAATATTAAGGTATAAATGCTTACCAGCAAATATGAACAGCAAATGACAGAGAAAATTTAATAATTGAGCTTAATAAAATAAGCTTGTTTTTGGAATCTTGCTTTATATGTTTCTGAAAGAACAATCATTCTTATGAAACTAAGTCAAGAATGAAATGTAGTATATGGCTAATTGGGAAAGGATCGATGGATTTAGCAAAGCCATAGGAATCCTTCTGAAGAAACAGCAGTTTAAAGCAGTGTTGATTTAACAGTGTGCTCTGTTTGTCTTCTTTTGTGCCTTATGGGGAACTGAATATCTAATATAATGGCATGGTACAGATTGCGGAGTTACGTTTGGTAAACCAATCTCTTGTGTGAGGCATGAAATGAAATGAATGTTGACAAAAGCCTTTGTATCACTACCATGAGATACCTCCTTTATACAACCGAGTCCCCATTTGTTATGATAGAAATGGTTTGTAGCATTAAAATACATGAATAATATTATTTTTGTGTCCCTTTATCAGGCTATCTGAACAAATCTATTGTGATTCAATCAGCTCCAGCCTATTGTCACTCCCCATGAGGGAGAAAAGGACAGAGAAATGGAAGCATCTCCAGTCTGGCCCTCCAAAGCCAGGCTCATTCCAGTGAGCACAGCTCACAGGCACAAGTGAGGAAGATGAAGTGAGGAAAGAAGAAAAGAAAAGAAAAGAAAAGAAAAGAAAAGAAAAGAAAAGAAAAGAAAAGAAAAGAAAAGAGAAAAGGAAAGGAAAGGAAAGGAAAGGAAAGGAAAGGAAAGGAAAGGAAAGGAAAGGAAAGGAAAGGAGGAAGGAAAAGAAGATAAGTATCACAGAACTGTAGTAGAGAAAACAGGGAGTTGATATGGCATGCACCATAAACCACAGGTATTCAGTTATGCAGATTGAAATAAAGAGAGACAATGAGCAAGAAGGGACAAAACCTTGGAGAGGTAAGTACATATACAACTTCACTGTTGTATATGGGACTGACAAAGAAGTCATCAGAGTTAAGAGCAAGTAAAAAGGCAGAATGACCTGGAGACATTTGCTTGTCAAATTTAGAGGTCCAGCTGCAAATTATGGAGGTGTTCCTAAAAGTTGTCTCCAGTATTTTATAGCATGGAAAGCAATAGGTAAATGTTGGGCTACTACTCTTCCTTCAGCTAGAGGAAGGTCCAACACACTATCTGCAACAAGACATGCTTGGACATGCTTGTGAATCAACTCCAGTTTTCTGATAAGGGTGGCTTCATCTGTTCTGTACCAAGGCTGTGGATCCTGTCTTCATGTTGGTCCCGCAGAAGGTCCAGCACAAACCTTAGGCCAGTGAAGATGAAGCTGTCATCACATTGCATCACATATCACATAACATCTTGCTTTTCTTAGCCAAACCATTATATGCTCTGAGAAATGTCTTTTGACTCTCCTGGTTTTGTACTCATACGGTAGAGTGAGTAGAGATGCACTCACAGCCATATTCATGCTAAGACCTTTCATTCTCAGTGGCAACTTTGGGTTGAGTTTCTTTAAAGATGACCTGTGCTGTTTACATGGTGCACACAATTCACCAATACTACAATATAAGAAAACACCCACTCTTCTCACTTGTCCTGGACTGTGGTGAAAGAGCTAGCTACAACTTTTTTTACTACTGCTCTTCTCTTGTTGATGAGTCAGTTTGGCAGTGGTGGTTTTTTTGGGTTTTTTGGGGTTTTTTTTTCCTTTCCTAGCAGTACATTGATGAAACAGGTGGCAAATATCAGGAAAGTGTCTGAAAAATGTGATCCAAATGAAATCTTCTGTCCTGTAACATCTCACAGTATCTGTTGACTATAAAATTTAATCCGATGATCAAGAAGAGATGGCAAACTTTGCATTTGACATGATTTCTCTTTGTATTTTCCTTCTAATTATATCCATATGTCTCATCTAAAAAAAAAAGTGGTTTTCATCTGCTTCTTTGTCCTGAATAGTTCTATGATATACTTGAATAAGGCTGAGACAGCTTTAGCCAAAATCTTTCTTGTGACAATGTAGTTCTGGAGAGCACTTCATTTAGCTGTGAAATGAGAATGCTGGGGAGAAGTTAGAGCTGGTTTGGGGATAGGTGGCCACATTTTCTTTTTATGAACATGAAATCCAATAAAATAGGATATACTTGACTTCAGAATACTTCAGTATACTCTGGTGTGTTATTCCTGAGCGCTGCAGAGTTTCTACTGTTTGCTTTTTCTCTGGTCAGTATCTAATCACAGAATTTCTGAATAGTAACAGCTTTTGCATGTTCTACACAACAAGAATAGGATACCACTGGAAATTGTCATATAGCTGCTTCAGACTTAAGTCTTCTTCAGGGTCATAACATCTGCTATGCATTTATAGAATTCCTACTAATATATTAAAAAGAGCAGATTTATTATGTGAGTGTTGAATTGTGGATATTTTTCCACGTGCTGAAATCGGTCAGTAGGTTATCCTGAAAAAGCTAAATATAGCTATTTCTGTATTTTCACGTATAATATCATGCTCAGTGCTGCTATTTTGGTAACTCAGCCCAAACCAGACTACACAGCAAACAATGGAAAAACTCCCCTTGTTTGCAGGACTGGGTCTCAAGGCCTATTGAAATCCCAATGAAACCATGTGCAAGGAAATTTACTCTTGCTCGTTTTTCTAGAACCAGAATACCAGTTGACAGGAAAGGCTTTAAGGAAACACATCCAGGTCTTAGAATTAGAAATGTTTTTTAGGGAGAATGAGCCAACTTCAAGAAAACATTTATAGTGACTAAAGTTACAGAGTTCCAGGCTAGACTCTCTGGTCAGACCTAAAGCTGGGCATGAAAGAGCTCAGGATCTCAGCTGAAGTGAATGGTATGCATCTTCTTTCAAGCCCCTTGGATGCATTTTGTATGAAGTACCTTGCTGTTTCCCATGACAGGAGCAGAAGCTCTCTCTGCAGCAATGTTTGAGGATCAGTTTTGATCCAGGTGAATGAGGAGCAAGCAACAAAACTCCTATTTCCCCCATCCAAGACTGTGCCATAAGTGACTGGTTTCTGGCTATTTTGACAGAGCATACTCTTCCCACTGGCTCGTCATCAAAGTCTGGGCTCTTTTTGCCTCCTAAAGAATGTCTGTGGGTTGGGAAAATAACTTCCCATTTGTGCTCTAGTCGTAACCCTTGGTGCAAACAGCAAGGGCTGGTAATCCAGTTTGCTTGTGCCTCTACTGTTACGATCTTTATTTGCCTAGTGGGTGGGTGGTGATGATATTTCCCTATAGGAAACTATTAACTGCATAACCTTTTCCCTCTCTTGGCTCATTGTCATCAATGCTGTCAGACATCAAGTGCCCAGGTTTGAAGTCAGCAGATACTCCTCCTATCTGGGCACACAGCACTGCCAGCAACACCCTGGTGATCCTAGCCTCCTGAGTGCCATTTTTTGTGTGACTGCAAGCCATCTTTGACAAAGAGAATGTTTTTCATGAATGACTAAGGAAATCCTTGGTCAAGATAAACAGCTTTGCCCCTACTTGCCTGATGCCAGGAAGGTCTAAATAGAGGTTCTGTAATAGTTTTTTTTTAATTTTTTTATTACTTCATATTGGAGTTCAGTCCTGACCTCTAAGCCAGAAAATCTAAACCGTGTTGGAACTACTGAAAGGCCAGAGTTACAAGTTCAGGTTTTTCAAAGCCCTGAGACCACGTATTATAATTTACATTGCATATTTATTTGAGAGACAGTAGCTCTGCTGATGCCTTTGATAAGACCATTTTTCCTCAGTGACACGTTTTCTGAAAAGTACCTTTCACGCACTTTGTTTCCATCAAGTCTTTATCAACTCCATCCCTGCTCACCAATGCAAAGTGAGTCTCATGTCAACCAGGCCTGCTGTCAAGAAGGCAGTAACATTGTTAAGCCTTGTACATTTGTAGGAGAAGAGGTGAAGAGCCAAACAAAACACTGACTTTTATTCTTAAAAAGCCAAACCAAACCAAGCCCATTTGTGATCTTTCCAGTCTGGCTCATGAATATTATAAATATTATCATGAATATTATCGTGCTAATATAATTGAAGAGCTTGAAATGCAGCTTTGCTGACCAGCCCAGGTGTTTAGAAGCTTATAAGACCTGCTGAAAGAAAAAACATCTTAATTATAAGAGAACGTGTGATGTCCAAGCAATACTTTGGGGCAGTTTTCTGTTAAAATTCAACCTTTTTCAGAAGACTTGGAAAAGGCAAGAAATGTATAGAATAAGCCCTTTTTCTTGTTACTTTGAAAACTGTTACCTCGGGTAGTAATTTGTATGTGGAATTAATTGTGCGTGACTCCTTGATAATTTCAGTAAGCAATGGTTGTGTTAAAAACATTCTGGTGTTCACAACAACGACAAAGAGGCAAGCTAACGTGAAAATGTAGTAGTGATGGCAAACACAGAGGTACTGGTCTGAGTTGTGCATTTTTTCTGGTCATGTCGAGGGTGCAGATTGCCCCACTGTGGCTATAAGAACACATAGGACCTGAAAACAGAAGAGGATCTGAGAGTGAGGCTGAGATGAGACAAGATGGAGTTACAAGAACATGAAATACAGGAAGAGGAAGAATTAGATGCTGGCTAGGAGGTTGTGAGAGGAGGAGCAGGAGAAATGGGTGCAAGGACTGGAATGACGGGAGTCATAATAAAAAATTAAAAAAGAAGTGTGATAAGAAGGAGAAAGAGGGCTAGGGACAAAACACTGAAACACTGAAGAGGAGGAAATGGTATCACCTGTATTATCTCTAAAAAATACATCTAGGAAATCAGTTCATGAGGAGTCCTCTGGAAGTAAAAAACTGTTAGTTACTTTTAACAGATGTTGCATAATGTTGCACAGTGCCCAGATGTATTTGTTTTCTTACATCCTATTCCTGGCATAAAGTGTTTACGTCATTGTGTGAGAAAAAGCTGCTTTACTGTCAGCAGATGCCAGGAAAGAGTATTCGAAGATGGGATGCTGTCTTCCCACCTGCATCCGTCTGTGATTTCTGTAAATACTGGAACCAGGTACTTCTGGGGGATTTATATGAATGCCTTTGTTAGGATTTTCATCTACAGAGATATTTTCCAATACAAAGCTGGTCCTGCTGTTACAGATCATGCTAGTCATCACAGTATTGCTTGCAGGTGTCCTGTTCTTCAGAGACATTTTCAGCTCCACATGATGGTGGAAGACATGTGGATTGTGCTTTTAGAAGGATACAGGTTTGCTAAATGTATGTTGTGGAACAATGCTCCCTACCTTCCTGATCCTCTGCTCTGATGCTACAGAGGTTTAATCATACCTCCTGTGATGTCTCATAAATACTGCCCTGCATGCTTACACAGAGGACTGAAGTGCAGCATACACCAAAAAAATAGAAAAAGAAGAGAGAAAAAAAAAAAAAAAAAAAAAAAAAGAGAGGCTTCTGAGTGGGTGTACATTCTTCATGGTGTTTCCTCTTACCCGTCCATGCAGTTCAAAAATAAAGGAAGATGTGAGGGTTGGCAGATAGTTCCGGGAGTGCGGGTTAGGACTGAAATTAGTGGGAAGAAGGGTTGGACAAATGAAGTGTCAGACAGGGGAAGTATAAGAAAATCTTATGTTTTGGAACTTCTAGTAAATTCTCAATGGCTCGGTGCTGGTTTTCTTTGTCAGGGCAGGTAATTATCTCCCAAAGCACTCATCAAGTTGCACTATAATAGCACTGCCTTCTGGGGAAAACCCAGGTGAACTTTTTCTTGGGAAAGAACATAAAAAAAGCTTCCAACATCATGCTTAGATTCAAGGATAGCAACAAATGCTGGTCTTGTGGAAACATTTTATTTTAAATCCACAATATCCTCTTACATAAACACTGAAACACATTGAATCAATTTTTCAAACAAACTTGTAAAATCAGAAATACACCAGCCTCTGATAGGCAGCAGCATTAATTGCCAGGAGCACAAAGAGGCATTTAAACATTGAAGCATTTTGGCAAAAATACAAATTACTTGTTTTCCTTCCATGCCCTTGAAAATAGTTTTATTAAACTCTGGGCTTCCTATGATGGAAGGTTCACCATTAATCACCTTTATGACATCTCATATGTAGGCTGTGGATAAATCCATGGGCCCTAATCAGCCACTTTCCTGAGGAAATTGGCCAAATCCTGACTCTTTGAGGAGGGAGGTGGGGGATGAATCACAACAACTTTGCTATTCAGACAAATCTCTTTTCAAGGACCCTTAAAGCTTTTTTTCATATACAGCGAAGACAGCCACACAGGAAACAATAATAGTTTAATCTCTTGAAAAATTTCCTTCCTGGACTGCAGCAGCCTTTCAGGCAGGTAGTCAAAGCACGCCAAAGAAAATTAGCAACACCAGGCTGTTATGTCAGCCTTTTAGCTCTGTCCCTTTTCCTTCCATGTGAGTAGACAAGAAACTACTCATCTTCTCAACTAAGCACCCTCTGAGCTTTATCTGAGCTAATTGTGCATTAGTAACACTTACAGGACTGGGGAACTGATAATGGAGAAGATGTAGATGGATGGGTCCTGCAAACACTGTGGTACCTGTACCATGAATGGCCTCACTGATTCATGTCCCAGGCTTACAAAGAGAACTGTGTTTGTATCCTCCCACACGTGTGCATACTTACTAGTAAGTATTTGCAGGATTTTTACAAATTGTCTCTTGTCAGATTTTTTCCAAGTTTTTCTTTCTTTAACTTGAAATTATTCTTTGCTTAATGTAGACTAAGAAGGCCAAAAAATTTAAATATTTTGTAT
>JANHGN010015800.1:0-22434 GCA_024605025.1 Megaceryle maxima
AGGAGGACGGGTGGCGGGAAGGAGAAGGGGGGGGGGGGGGGGGGGGGGGGGGTGGGGGGGGAGGGGGGGTGAGGGCAGGCACAGGGAGAGAAAGACTGTCGCCTTCGGGAATTTTTATAGTAAAAGTGGATGGAGGCACACGGCGAGGACAGCGTCCGAGGAGCGCCTGGAGTTGAAGCCACATGCCAAACTGAGTCTTGGCTTCACCTCCTCTGCTCATTTCTGCAAAACTGGGGAAGAAGCAGGGCCAGGCTGCTGTCTCTCAGCTAGCCCAGCTCAGCCTCAAATCCTCACCCAGGGCTCCTCAGAAACTGCCTCTGCCCGAGTGATGAGAAACAGGGGGACATTACTGAAGGACCTCGGTATCTCTTCCTCTCCTTCCCCGACATCTCATTCCATTTCCAGAGCCATGCACAGATGCCTATTTAGCCATACAGTCCCTGTGCAAAATAAAAATAACGCTGCCTGCTCATTAGCTGGGAGTTGTTAGGGGGAAAAAAAAGAAGAAAAAAAGGGCTGTCTGAACAGGGCTGAATAGCTATAACCTTAATGGATTGTCAGAAGTCTGCTGGCAGCAGGGTGAGGGCAGCCAATCCCCCTCTAGTCTTTTGTCCTAGACATTGTTTAGAATCAGTGGTAGCTCATTAGGTCGGGACAGTAATATTCCTAACAATTCTGTGGGGCTGAGGCTTCAGACCGTGTCTTCAGCTGTTTTCCTGATGTCAATCTGATTCATGGAGAGGTATTTATCTCAACAGAGATACTTTGGTGGCAAGTGTTATTTACCTTTCATATCCTGATTACTAATCTTTGACAAAAGTTGCAGCTGGAAGGGGAAAAGGGGAAGCTGAGAGTCCTGCCTGCATGAACTGAGGTGTGCTACAATGAAAGGCAAGCTGGAAAAGCTAAGTAGATGGAGCCTTGGCCTACAATTTGGCCCTATGGTTTGCCTCCTTGTATTTCAGATTCCATCTATAAAGTGAGGATAATCACCCATTTTGCAGTCTGGGGGTGGTGGAGAAGAAAATATTAGAATGTGAGGCTTCCAGGCAATGGGCCAGATAAGTAGCTAAAATTAATACCTTTCTTGCATTCAGGGGTCCTAGAAGGGCTGGGCTTATTTGTTGTGGTTTTTTTGTTTGGTTGGGTTATGGTTTTTTTTTTTTGTTTTTTTTTTTTGTTTGTTTGTTTGTTTGTTTCTAAAAAAATTATATATTCTGAATTAAATTGTAAACCAGAATGGATTTTTTAGTTATGTATAATTCCCCTTACATCCTATACTTATTTTCAGCTTAGCAACATGAATCTGTTGAGGAAGGGAGCAAAGTTAAATCCCCATTTTCCCTCAGGCTCCTCCACCTCTGAGATACTGAGTGCAGGCATGAGACAGAGCAGATCCCATTCACTGAGACAGGCCAAATCCCCAGCCTTGGTCATATGTGCTGTCCAACAGTGTCACAAAACCAAAATGACTTATTAGTAAAGTGATGAAACTAAAGACCAAACAATCATATGGTAGATTTCCTTGTAATTAGGCAACACATTATATATCCACTTGCCAGTATTGCCAATCACAGAGAGCAGAGTACATTGTCATTCTCTGCCCTCTCCAAGACTTCAGTATTTAAGGCCTGAGGCTTTCTAAGGGAACTCTGAAAGCATCATGCAGCTGCCCTACATCCTTATTAAAAACCAGTCAAACTAACAAATAATGATTAAATTATTTCCTTATTTATTTTGTGTTAGAAAACAGAGTGGACAATGAACTGCTCTCTGAAACAAAGGGGTAAGAGCTACTCGTCCCTTTCACTCCAGTAAGAGGATGGAAAGTATGCAAAGGTCAGTATACAGACACTGAAAGGTTCAAACCAAGAGTACAAGGCGATGGGAACAACGTCCCCAGATCCTCAGTGAGCGCAAAGCCCACCAGCAGCTGCCTCTGTGGTGCTCCAGTTCTGGCCAGACCTGGAACAGCTGCTGTGGGCATCCTGCAGACCAAAATAGCTGCCCGGTGACTCTGTCACATTCCCTATGCTAAGAGTCTGGGAAAGGATTTGGTACCCCACAGGACACCATCAAAACACATGGAGAGACACACAGAAAAAGGCTTATGGCTTCTCCACCGTGACTTAGCTGTGACTGCATTTGGGTAACTCTGTTACCTGGGGTGAGTTGTAAATAAGGATCATGAATTATGAGTTCTCCATGAAGAACCCTCATAACAGCTCAAGGAGGGATAGAATTTCAGACCCAAATTAGTATATTCTTACAGTGCGGGGTGTGGGAGGTGGGGTCATATTGTGCTGTCAGCATAGCCTGCTAGGCTAAAGGTTGTTCTTCACAGGTTAACTACAAGAAAGCATGAGCACCAAGGGGTGCCTGCCACCAGCAGCACACAACAGAGAGAGCAGAGTGTCTCTGTAAAACATCCAGGGATGGAGTTCAAGCTGATGGGCAGCAGAAGAAATGCTCCCAGAGATGAAGTAATGGGACACATCTCATATGGCCCAAGATAGGTTTTGCAGAACACTTTTGCCAAGCTCCCTTTTCTGGCTCGTTTCCCTGGTACCTTCCAAAAACAATTCAAAGATTCAATTCTACACCAGGGATGCAACCAACATAGGTGTCTGTGCTCATGTTCACACGAATGAATCAAGCTTAGCATGATATAGCAAAAAGAGTGCATTTGTTTTGTTTTGTTTTTCAGCAAGTTATTAAATAAACAGGAGCATTTCTGTTATGTGACTGAAATATTACAACTAATGGGACAAGTCCTGCTTTCTACCAGCATCAAACAGAGAAAAAATTATATACCAGAATCACTCAAAGGTTTCTGAAATATTTCAATCTGTTTTCAAGCAGATTTTGTGTTGTATTTCTAACAGGGGAAGTAGAGAGATATGAAGGCAATAGTAACTCACACTTTTTCCTCTGGCTTATATTGACTTCTCTATCTTGTGCAAGATTTAAAACCTGTAGGCCTGTAAGGAACTTTTGAGAGTTGCACTGAGAGACTGGCTGTGTGGGTAAGATATAAAAATGATAAAACTTTTAAATATTAATAGTAGAGCTGAATGTTTTGGCTTCTACAGAGAGCCGACATGAACAAAGAGAATGACTTTTCTGGTGGTTTGCAATTTTAACAGCTCACTATTTTACCATTTCAGTATATGCTTTTGAGTGCAACAAAGATGTTAATTCACTGCTAAAGAACTAAACATTTTAAGTACTATTAAAATTCCTACTCCCTGGAAAAATCTTTTATTTAACCAGCCTTCTACGTGAGCAAGCATGCACACCTGCACATATCTCTCCCCACACATACATATAGTCAAGCCCACCCAAATACACATGAATGCACATAGGTTCAGACTGACAGACCCATATGCACATCATACGTGCAAACAACTCACCCACAAACCAATACTTGTACACAAGCCTGCACATACATATGCACTTACTTACATGCATATGTAGACACACCCACACATCCTGCATCCCTGACCAGATGGATGACTAAATGAAACACACATATATAAATAAATACACCCTAGAATGTGCACCCACCCTTGCACACCTCTAAGGGCACTCATGTACTTGCATATATGCATACACACTTGAATGCACATTGTCCTGGTTTTGGCTGGGATGCAGTCCATTTTATTCCTAGTAGCTGGTACAGTGCTGTATTTTGGATTCTATATAAGAATAATCTTGATAACATAATGATGTTTTAGTTGTTGCTAAGTAATGCTTATCCCGAGACAAGGATTTTTCAGTTTTCCATGCTCTGCCAGTGAGCAGGTGCATGAAAAGCTGGGAGTGAGCAGGACCAGGACAGCTGACCCCAACTAGCCAAAGGAATATTCCATACCATAGGACACTATGCTCAGTATATAAAGTGGGAAGTGTTGGCCGGGAGGGGGTCAGGAACTGGCTGGACATCAGTTAGCTTTAGGTGAGCAATTGTATTGTGAATTACTTGGGTTTTATTTCACTCTCTTTTTATTGCATTAATTTCCATTGCTATAATAATTATTATTGTTATATTTTAGTTCACTTGTTAAAACTGTTCTTATCTCAACCCACAAGTTTTACTTTTTCTTGATTCTCCTGCCCATCCCACCAGTGGGGAGCGAGCGAGTGAGCGGCTGCGTGGTGCTTTGTTGCCAGCTGGGGCTAAACCATGCCATACCTTCATACACGTGCACGCAGACCCCCATGTAAGCCCCCACTCACAATCAAGCACATACATCCCCACACACCTATGTACATAGAGGCACACACAGGCGCACACCTCCACACACAAACGATTACAAACATATGGGCACACGCACAAACACGCGTGCGCACCAGCGCCAACACAGCTTTGCACACAACCACACGGACGCTGGCATATGCGTACACCCTCACACTCATACACGTCCGCACAGACGCGGACAGACACACAGACACTCATCCCCCAAGAGACGCACGCAACCCCCCCGCACACGGGCACCCCCGCCGCCCCGTCGCAGCAGCACCACGGACAGCGCCCGCCACGGTCCCGCGGCCCCCGCCGCCGCCAGTGCCCTCTCGTCGGTGTGTTCGCAGCCGTGCCTGGAAACCCTGGAAATACTGACAGGAGCGAGAAGTAAAGATACACTCTACATGCTTCCATTTCCCAGGAAAACGCAGGAGCCAGAACCCCTGACAAGTCCCTTCTGTTTCAAAGAGAGTATTTTTGAGTTGTGTGGCTTAAACACTGCAGAAAGATGCCTACTTGGAATCCATTCTTACAACTAAGCACATCAAGAAGAGAACGTGGTTGTGGTTCTTCCTGAATGGGTACTGGTGGAAGAACATTGGGTTCCTGAATGGGTACATGGTGGAAGTGTTATGTGAATACAACAGCTGAAGTTCATCAAGCCTCAGTGCTCACCTCCTGGCCACAAAAGGGGATGTTTCAGCAGAAGGATTAAGTGAGCTGAGCTTTCTGGTGAGGGTTAGAAAAGCAAATTAATATATGTTAGAAAGATGACATGGAGACCATATGTAGAAATCATCTCCATGACTGGCAGGCAGGTCTGAAGGATATCAGCAGACTGAATGTGATCAGCTGTATGCGATGTTAACACTGAACTGGTCTAGATGTAGTGCAAGGTTCACAGGTTTTAGGTGCAAAGTTTAATCTAACAACTTCAACATCAAGGACTCACTTCTTGAATATGTTTATCAATCAACTCTACAGACACTCTTCTGTATGTCTGTACCACCTTTCCTGGTATCAGAAGCAACAGATTTTGGATGCTACACAGCAGTATTCACCCAGACAGCCCTTGATCCTTGTAGCATAATGGCTGTGGAACTAAATGCACAGTTAAACTGTGATTCTCAGTTATCGTATCGGGTCATTTCTCTCAGAATTTAAAAATATGTCTAAGAGAAAACGTGTCCTGGGTCTCTGTGAATGTACTGTGCAGAGCATGGATTTTCTCCAATCACCATGGGACCTTTCATAGTGCTCTCTGGTGTTCTGCCAACCACAAACACCTTCAGAAACTCTTGAAATAGCAATGCTTATGGGAAACAAGGGTGTATATATGTGCCGGATACAAACCCTGCGCAGCTATAACAGATCTGACAGTTTAAACAGGCACAAGATGGGACAAAGGAAGCTTTGCAGCCACACTTTTATAACAAGCAAACTCTCCTTTCCTTGAGGCAGTTTGAAATAGGGGCAGACCCCAGGGGAGCACAGTGCCCACAGGCACTGTACCTCTGCGTGGAAGAGCACACTGCCATGCAGACACACTTGCAGCAGGATCAACAGCTTTATCAGCCTGACACACACATGGGCTTTTCCTGTCGGCCAGCAGTATTCGCTTGGGCTCAGCACTCTGTCAGAGCGTGCACAGCAGCCTCGGACTAACAAGTTCAAAGCCAACAGGGTGTCTGTGTCTTTTCGCTGAACTCCCTCACAATACAGCCATGGTATCTCTCACCCTGTCTGAGGCTCAGCCAAGCATGCAGAGTATAAGACCATCCACTGTCCCTCCTCCTTCTTGCTTTCTGGTTGTTTTTGAGGCAGAGTTTGAAACATAGAAAGGCATTTTATTTGCTCCTATCATTTATCAGCAGTCCTCACTTTTTAGATTTCTTTGTGATAGTCCTCCATAACAAACACTGTACCAGAGAGGCACCCAACTTCATTACTGCATTTTTATTTTCAGACTTGTGACTATCACCTAGCATTTGGGTTTAATTCATGGCATCCCCATAAGGGCTGAATACAGGCAATATAGAGCCGGGCAGTGAGGGATACAGTGTGTGCTTGGAAAGCCCAAGCTGGTCTTTGCCCAGAGAGAAAGCAAGTTTGCAGCAGCCCAATCCCTTAAGCAGCTTATCTCCTCCTCTCTGCTGCAGCACAGAGGAGTACAGCACACAATCAGGACTCCAGGCCCTGCCTGATGATGCAGAGCCACCTTGGACTAGTATAGTGTTAGGATGTTCCGAACAAATATAAGAAACTGGAGAGGCAGATCTCTGCTCTGTGTTATTGGAAAAGAGAATTGAATACACATCTCCCACAGGCAAAGGAGCACATGTACGAATAGACTTGGAGGTCAGCATCTCTCTGCTCTGGTGAATAGCTGGTTCGCGATACAGAGTGTGACAATTCAAACAAACATACAGATCCTACGTAGCCTGCACTCAGTTACAGTTTGAACCTCCTGGCTGGGACTGAACATCCTGAATATTATAGCCTGAACAGTGGAAAAAGCCTTAAGTCATCCAAGCCAGTCTATTCCTAGTTAGATAAGTCACCAGCAATTAAAACTTCATAATCATAAAAAATTAAGTAATATTCCTGACTGGTGCTAACAGTGGCCTACAGTATAGGTACAGTATACAAACTAAAACTCAACAACACATTAGGATGGGCTAAAGCCCACAGCTGGCCATCAGATAGCAAATGTATTTCTGTTTTGAAGAGGTTGTGTAATTCCTGAATACAGATCCTGCAGTGAACTCCAGAAGAGGCCTTAACTCTTAAGGGTGGATGGGAAGTTGTGATTTTTAGTGCTCGCTGAAAGGAAACTATCGAGATCAAGTGGTATGAAGGCCTTCAAAGACAAATTATGATCTCCTAGCCCAAATCATTAGCCAAGCAACTTGCCACAAAAGGAATAATCATAGAAAAGCATTTTCAAAACAATCATGAAAGAAGGTGAATCCTTTAAGGATCAATGTCTGGTAAAGAAGTAGGAAAATTGACCCCCTAAAGTAAGATAGAAAATGACTACATGAAGGAGAGGAAATGCAATTTTAGGTAGAGCCATCTGAAATGAATCTGAAAAAAAAGATCAGATCAGATTGCTATGTTCATATTGTCTGAAAAAACATTTGCCACACTGGCTGTGATGGTGGTGTAAGCTCTTCCCTTGCCCTGTCCCCCCCATGCATGTGTGACCGCAGCATGGAGTCAGGCACAGGTGGGAGTGTTAGTGCTTCAGAACATTGGCCCAGACTCGTCCCACATCTGTCCATGCATGTGGTCTTTCGGGCCTTGAGAACATCCATGTAGAGACCTTCAAGAGGCAGCATGGACATAACCTTGCGTTCACCACAACACATTCACTACCTTCCCTCCACACCCTGACCATTACAAGGCTATGCCCTGAAACAAGTGAGCCACTAAAAACACAGCATCTCCTCATGGGACACATGGTATCATGGGACACTATAAGAACACACTAGTGAAAGACAATATTGTCCTTGATTTTAAATAGCCACAAGGATATAAATCACAAATGCAGCAGACAGCTAGAAGAATATCTGAATTAGAGGACAAACTGTCTTTTACCAGGTAGAAATGTCAATGTATCTTTTTTCTTTTAACTGTTAGATGAATAAATGCCTTCAGATTAGGACAGTCAATCTCTGAAATAACTTATTCTCATAGACAGAAAGAAGAGAGATAATCTTTCTCTTTGCTGAGGTAAGTGCTGCAAAGCTGGGCCTTTTATTGCAGGCTTATAACTTAGTAAGAAATTATGTACTTTGATTCTGGGGGCTACAGATGAGTCTTTTTTTTTTTTTTTCTTAATTCTTCATTGTTAGTTCAGAAAGCCTTATACATCCAAACATTGTTTCCCTGACTCAGAAGTTCACCTGCAGTGATAACTGTTCAATAGTGACCTGCCAGTACAGGACAAAGATTCTAGCTCTAATTTTTGCAAAAGATTGCTTTCAGTAACACCAAAGGAGAGATTGAGGAACTCCATATTTTGGGGAAGAGTAGACCACTCAATACAGCCAGAAATCACTGTTAGACTCAGTTATGAAGCATATAGCATAGTCTTTACTGAAAGAAATGACCATTGCTTCCTGAAAATTTACCTTAAAATTTTCATGAGCTGTGTTCATCACTGTTACCAAGTTTTAGGATTTTTTCCTTGCCAGAAATGCAGTGTCAGTAGGTTTTTTATTATTTTGTTTGTTTGTTTGTTTGAATTAAAAAAAATTAGAAAATTTGGTATTCAAAATCTTGCATGACAGTCAAGGATGCCATCCACCTCCTCTGAGAAGAAATTGTCTTCCTTCTGATGCCACTTCCCACCTCGAGGCTGACTTTACCACACATAGCCTAGTCTTTGCTGGTGTTTCTCTTGGCTTACATCAGTCTCTAAGAAGACCGTGACTCCTCATTCCTTGTAGTGCTGGCTCTTTCCTGTGTGAGATCACTTTCAATAATTCATTTCTAAAAAGCCTGTCCCTGTATTTGCACTTTAAATACACACACCGTGTCAGAAATCACCTTTCAGTACATTCTGCTAAGCTGAAACAAAACTCTTGATTTTGGAACCACTAGACAGGACATTGTAAATCACCACCTTTGAAGGCATAAGGCAATGCCTTCCTCTTGCTAAGTACACTTACAAAGCTGCACGCAGACATTTTCTAGAACTTTGAACAATTCAGTCTCCTGGTAAGACAAAAAATGGTTTGCTTAAACACCTGTATGGAAAGTAATATCTAATCTTTTATGTTCGCTATTGGAGAGTGCTCAGGTCAATCAACAGTCAACAGAAGGTAGTGGTAACTCTTATTTTCTATTTTATTTTACAGTCGAGGTTGAGTATTTGTTTTTGAAAGATATGAGGAGTTGGTTGGCAGTGCCAGGGAACCGGACTCTTTTTATCTAAGTACTTATTATGAGGAGGAGGCAGGTGCAAAGCAAGCTTTCTAACACCGTGTCCTCTGCAGCAATAATCCCCACCTGAGCACTGACTGGCCACCTGCTCTTCAGACACAGAGATAATTTGGACTCCAAGTTAGCATAGTTCTGAGTCTCTGCTAAGCAAAGACTCATAAATTACTTAAATTACAGTAACATCAGTAGTTATGTCAATATATCAATATTTGATCACCTACAGTGATTCCTTCTGGATTCACCCCAAGACATGAAGTCCAACCTGAAATGGCCTAACCTGATTTAATGCACCTGTGGTTTATGGAGGACTATTCCAAGAATTGTTGAAGATGACATGTAACTTCCTGATAACCTTCATGCCACCAGCTTACTATTAGAGCCAAGGCATCCTGAAAGCTGATTAATGTTGTGCTTAAACTTCAGTCAATACTCAAAAGCCAAAAGCTTTCCACACAGAGCTTGGGCCTCAATTTACAGTGGGTATTACCATTTTGATGGGAAATCACTTTCTCCTGATTAGTGACACATCCATCCTAAAATGTGCAGTGTTAGGCAACTTCTAAGAGGCACAACAGAGAGAAGAAAATAGAGATGTGCAGAAGCAGGTTTGTTAGGAGGCAGTGCAAATACTTTTATGGACAGGAAAATTATTAATAATAATAATAATAAAAAAAAATTTAAAAGACAGATGAGGCTTGGCTTCATTCTTCTGTTATCTAAATTGATTCATTTATTCCCTGTAAATTACAACTGTCTACATGGCAAACATTGCCATGAGCCAGAACCACAACATTCCTTGTTCCCCAGTCCCGATACGATGTCATTCCTCCCCACTGTTTAAAATACCAGACTTTACTCTCCTGAGACACTCTAAAGCTGTACATTATGGAGGAGCCACAAAACACACCAAGGAAACCATCTGCAGCAGAGAAGCCCTGCAGAAATAGAGCTCCATGCTTTACCTACTGGTCTGTTATCTTTCAGAGGAATATGCTACCCATGATTACAAGACCCGACAGCCAAAGCCCAGTTTACAATCACTCTCACTACCTGCAAGGGCAGCCATCCCTGGGCTAAGGACAGGTGGGAACAAGCAAGAAGTTCTGGGGCTTCGACTCATCACAAAGGATTGGAAAAAGGTGTGTGAAGGAAGAAATACTCAGTAAGCACCTCAATAGCACACAATTAAGAAGCATAGAAAGTTATTTGAGGTTAATTTTGCAGTTATGTCAGGTGAAAATGAAATAAAGGTATTGACTTCCTTAAGCCTGAAAGGGGTAGACTCGTCCACCACATGATGGATATGCTAAAAATGAGAATGTAACTGTTCATTGCTGAGTCCTTACTCAGCCCTATTCAACAAATGCTGCCAAAATCTCAGCAAAAAATCTAGTCCAAACCATTAGATGGCAAAAAAAAAAAAAAAAAAAAAGCTTTTTTAATACACCCCCCCCACCCCCCGCCAGGAAACTGCTAACATTCATAACCTACTCTAGGAATTACAGGTAGAGCAGAGAGTGACCAGTACCACCTTTCACCAGTGTTGTTGGCTTTTTCTTTGGCACAGATGGATCCTGATATGATCTGGGAAAGGTGGCAGGTCTCACTGTCACCAGAGCGCACACAGATAGAGGTTAGAAGAAATAGGAAAAAAAAAATGGAGAGGAGAAAATGAGGTTATCTTGTGGAAATTAATGAGAGGAATGCACTGCTGGCAAAAGATGAACTTAGATGAAATTGTAAAGGTTTTTTTCATACTCTTTCACTACAGATTATGCAAAGACAATATTCTGTTTTAAGTGTATACATATATTTTTTTTAAAGATCAAAGTATTATTTATTTCACACCACCCTTTCAAGCAAGAAGGAAAAAAAAATAGGAAAAAAAAAACCAGTGACTGTTCTGGTGACCTTTTGATGTTTTGATGCTACTATGCTCATTACCTGTAATCCCCAAAACCCTCACAAAAATATTAACAATATCATAAATCCATTTGAAATGCTCCATCAATAAAATGAAGCCAGGATCTCACATTTTATAGGAGCTCTGGAAGCTAGTATCTGTTAAGTCTGTCAATATTGTTGGTCAGCACTCCATTCCATGTGCCATCTTATTGGCATTGTGTGTTCCTTTTGCCAGGGCTTGTCTTTTGTTTTGTACATACATGATACCCCTTCCAAACAAAAGCTGCTGATGGATGATTGAGGATATTCAGGCAATAAAAGTACAGGAAACTGCAGCCACACTGTAACTTACATCACTCCTTAATAAGGAATGAGGCCAAGAATATTTTAGCATATGCAGGAAGAAGAAAGAAGGAAAACAGCATGCAGAGAACAACCCTATGCTCGGAATGAAGTGGGTACAGTTACTTCATGCTGGATTTGTTTCAGCACAACATAACAGCTTTCCACAAAGTGGTTTAGATGGAATTCCCAGGTGACTTGTTGTTGTATTTAAATACTGCCTGCCTAGGATTTAAATAAACAGCTTTTATATTAATTAGAAACAAATCCCCTCAATTGGAAGGTATTAACTGTTTCTAAATTGCACACATAGCAGTTACTCAGACTTTGATTTAGTTACATGCTTTTAAACTTGTCAGCCATTTGTAGTCTAGTAGGCTATAACTACAGTATACAACAGCACAATAAAATATTGATTCAGCTGGTTTGACCTTTCATTGATCAACATAACATGTAATTAAGTCAGTGCACAGTTTTCCTTGGAGCAAGTAACTCATTGCTAGTGAGCAGCCTAGGTACATAGTTATAGCCTAAGTCTCAGAGAATTGGTTTTTGTGAGTTTTGCAGTAATACATATGGCAATTATCTTTTTGCTAGTTTCTGATTATAGTTTAATCAAAGACACTCAATGTTATGCAAGGAGGACCTGAATATAGATTACCAGCCTCTTCACTGGCCGAGTACATTGATTTCACTGGCTGAGAACCTGACTCAGATTCTTTGTATTACACAGACAGAAAAATCCTTGTAAAAGGACCTGTCCCTGCCAGAAAGCACAGGGGGTGTTGTTAGATGCACCTGACACTAGCCGTGCAAAACTACCAATGAAGGCAGAGCAAAGCTTTCTTCTTAAATCCACAGGGATATTTAGTAGCTCTAAAGTTGTTAGAGCTCCAGTTTCAGCCTTCTCCATAAGACTACAGCCTTGCCTGGTTCCTGGAAAAAACACCATGTTTTTCTTAGCTTCAGCCCCATTGGGTAAATCCACGTTTCCATTGTGGCTGAGTAGACAAAACAAGATGTTGCTTCTTTTGGTTTACTTTGCACCATTCAAAAAAAACTAAACAGATTCTCAAAATGTTTGTGATCAGATTGAATAGGCCAAATTAATCCTTTGTGCTTTCAGCCTGGTTTTCATTAATTAGTGGAAACCCAACCTGACAATACTCAATATCACAGTCACCAGACTAAGAGTGCACTACTGAGATAAATGGAGAAGAAGAAAGATGTCAGTTCCTGGCATTATCATCCTCCCGTAAAATAGCTTTTTGTTTGTTTGAATATATATGATAGTGGCAGATAATAGTTTTTGTTTGCTTGGGTTTGTTTTTCGTGGGGTTTTTTTGTGGTTTTTTGTTTTGTTTTGTTTTGGTTTTTTAAGAGTCTAGGATATTTCCATGAAATAATGTAAATAAAATATAGAGACCAAGAACAGTTGTGGTTGTCCAGCTTTTTTGGAAATCTCTATAGCATTGTACTAAACATCTCTCTTTTTTTGGTGTCTTCACAGACTTGTTTAACTCCTGGGTGTATTTTCAGATGTATGAGTACTCCTTTTTCTAGAGGCACCTTTTATATTTCAAAATGTACATTCACACAAAGTAAGTGTTATCTCAGATCTCAGCCTCTCTCAGATGAGCTCCTGCAGGCTACCACAAGAGCTTCTGATTAGCTTTGGTTCCTCACAACCCCTGTGCTAAGACTATAGTGCTTCTTGCAAGAAAACATTGCCTCGGAAGACCTTAAGAGGTTCTGGTTTCCCTCCTCCTCACACTGGGTTAGTTTTTCTAATTGTCCTAAAATCCCCCAGAGGGTTAGCAGTGGAAGGATGAGGGCCATACAGGTTAGGAAATTTTGGATACTCAACTCCCAGATGTGTCATAGTGCCCCTCTTACAGGTCCCTCATGTCCTCCCCTTCTTCCTTTTGCATTCAGCTCCCCTCAAAACTGCTCCATCTCTGTGAGAGTCAATACTGCACAGAAATGACTGGTGGAAAACAAGGAGGTTATTATTCTTGTTTAGCAGTTTCTGCTCATATTTGGCTGGTTCTAAACTTCTTATTTCCATTAAACACATCAGTTCTTTGGAAGATCATCTTGACATGAATCACAGCTCATGCCTGGCATGGCAGAGGATGACAGGGCCACCTTCCTCCCTTTAATGCAGAGGCCAGCCAAGGGTGACATGATCCCTCATACCAGATGGAGCAGTCACAGGACTGCATTAATTTATTCTTTGGTGATGCAAACTGCCCACACCAGGATGTGATGAGATAAAAACTCTGTATCCACCTACAGCAAAAACTCATCCTGCTCCTAGTGAAGGGGTAAACAACTCTGATCACTCAAATTTCAAGTAACATCAAAAAATCTTTGTGTCTCTGGGCATATTGAGGCATGTATGTGGTGGGTGAGGAAGACAGAATTTTTATATATTTTTCAAAAGTGCTAGTATCAAATTGTGCAGAACATAAGGAAAATGTATAGGGAGATGCTTCTGAGGATTCATGGTAGGAGAGAAAGGAATGACTCCTAGCTGGAACTATGGACTTGCATCTACAGAAGGGAAAGGCAAAGAAACAGGGGCTACAGCACTTCTAGCAAGATACTTTGACCACCAGTTCTATACCAGTTCACACAGGAGAATGACAAGGGCATACTAGCAAGGTTTTAGGAAGGATGAGCAAGCCCTTCACCTACAAACCACATTCCTTTTGGAAAGCACCATCTTCCTGACTCTCTGTGACACAGAAGGTCCTACATCTTGTCACTAGTATGCAGTGCAGCAAAATGTGACAGCTTATGACAGTCACATACTCTGAGTAATTAAAAACCCTCTAGACAAAGTCTAATTTGCCATTGACCACCAAGTAGAAATTTAAAGATACCTGCTGAGGATACAGGAGTATTAAAGGTAGCCTGAAGGCAGAAGAAGATAGCTAAGGAAGAAGGTCTCTTCCTGCTCATGTACTTCCCCATGGCTGGATGTAGTTTGAGAATATCTTCTCTATACTGCAGCATGCAGATCTATGCTTAAGAAACATTGGAAACTGTGGTAGCATCTGGACAATAAGTTATATGCAGAGGGTTAAAGAATTGCTAAGGAGCCAGAGTTTTAAAAGGCCTTCAGTCCAGCTGCTAAATTCCCTGCAAACATGAAGGGTGTCTGTATGCACCAGTCTTTACCTTTGCAAATGAAAAAAATATTTGTTTAAGCAAATACACTTGCCCTGTATCCCAGCTGCTTAATTTATGAGCACAGATTTCTGGCTGACAGTTTCAGAGGAGATCACCCTCTGAACATAAGGTCCAGTGGTTGCCTTCATGTTCTCCTGATCCTGTGCTCAGTCTGAAAAAAAAATAAGAGGCATGTTGACAACAACTTTTACATGCTTTTTAACATCACCTTCAGAACAGAAACACCCTGTATCATACTTCTTTACTCACTGTCTGTCCTTGCTGCCAAGCTGATTGACACATACAAAACCAAAGAAGGAAGCTGAGCTTGCTTTGAGAGATGGCTGAGCAAGGAAAGCTAACGCATGGGTAGATACTGCAACATCCTCTTGTTTCCCCATCAGCTCCAGCCTTGTGTGCCAGCAGGGGACTGAAAGCGATGAGACCATTAAGCTCAAGGGATCTCATAGCTAAGTGGGGACAAGCTTAGGCAATACTAGAGATGACCTATCCCCCATGCAGAGTTCAGTCCCTTCAAATTAAGGCTGAGGGTCACTGATGAAGCTGTTTGAGGAAGCTGACATTGTAGGTGCAGTGTGAGCTTTGGCATGGATAAAAGAAAAAGAATGCAAAAAGAGAGAAAAATCCCACTTCACTTGTCATTTCTGATGTACAGTTATCTCCTGAAAATTTGCAAGACCACATTAACAGGGAAGGGGGTGTGGGTGAGTGTGATAAACAGGGGTAGTTTGGAGTGCTTTTATCTCATCAGAAAACTTTTTCCGGAAAGCAAATGTAACCTGGAAGTGAGAGTATAAATACTTTGCTAGGTCAGGGGGTGATGCTGAACTCCCAGAGCACATTCCCTCAACACCCTCATCGCCCTTTGATTTATGCCTTTAGAGACTGGTATGGGGGAATACAGGATCTCAGACCACTTTAAGACTTCCCCATTGAGCTGTTACTGTAACCCCATGGACCCCAGTCTCCTCTGTCCTATTGCTTTCAAGGTCGCCAGCCACCTTGCTGCACGTTCATTACTCCCTTCACAGTGCAGATGAGTACATTTATTATTACATTATTATAGTTTTCAGAAGGGTGTCTACTGATTGCAAACTCCAGGCCATGTTGGCCATGGTCAGAGGACACCAGCTAAAGCTGTTAAGCACCTTGAAGCACAGTCTGGCACAGCTCTTGGCAAGGCCAACACACACATTACCTGTGTAATCACAGAATCATAGAATCATTAGGTTGGAAAAGACCTTTAAGATCATGAAGTCCAACAATTAACAGTAGTGTACCAAGTCCACTGCTAAGCCAAATCCCCAAGCACCACATCTATACAACCTTTAAACAACATCCAGGGATGGTGACTCAACCACTTCCCTGGGCAGCCTGTTCCAATGCCTGACAACCCTTTCAGAGAAAAAACTTTTCCTAATGTCCAGTCTAAACCTCTCCTGCTACAGCCTGAGGCCATTCCCTCTTGTTCTATTGCCAGTTACTTGTGATAAGAGACCAGCGCCCACCTCTCTATGATGTCCTTTCAGGTAGCTGTAGAGAGCAATATGGTCTCCCCTCAAACTCCTTTTCTCCAGACTAAGCAGCCCTAGTTCCCTCAGCTGCTCCTCATAAGATTTCTTTTCCAGGCCCTTCACCAGCTCTTCTCTGGACCCACTCCAGCACCTCAATGTCTTTCTTGTATTGAGGTGCCCAAAACTGAACATAGCACCTGAGGAATCAGCACCAGGTATCAGTCCCATGCAGAGACAACAGCCAAATTGCTAGAGCCTCTGGCCCGTAGTCTGACAGAATCACAGCTGATCATGTGCATATGGGATAAGTTCTTGTCTGGCTCATCCCCCTATGTCTTGAGCAGAAACCTCAACACCAGCCAGCTGTGAGATGTAAAGAGGACTACATTGAGAATATAACTTTTTCTAGATTTTGTCCTTTTTAAAATAAACACACTAGCAAGAATTCTTAAAAGCCTTTCAAACAGCTTGAGAAAAAAAAAAAAATCAACACAAACTTTCAAGTGAGGAATTATTATTTAAAAAAATCCAATCCAACAAACAATGAAAAACCCCCACAGAACAAAACAAATCTAAAACCAACCTGTCTCCTTTGTAAACCTCCTACTTTGCTATGAAAGAGCAAAAACTTTGCTTCACTCAGAGGTTTGAAAACCAAACACCTACAAGCTTGCAGGGTATTTCCCGCACCCGGCTAACAAAGAGCAGGCTGTGGTTGCAAGCAGGCCACAGAAACAATAACCAGAGGCGGCGGTCTGTCAGAAAGGCTCGTGCATGTGGTGGTAACTCACACCCACGCTGCTTGCAGGTGCAAATGGGCCACATGCTGCCCCGGCAGCACCGTGTTGTGATACTTCCATTGCGCTTCCCTGCAGCTGGGACACCTTCTTGTGCCACGCAAGACAATTTGAGAGCTGGCACTTTTCTTGTTCTGTTTACTTCCTTGCGCCTTGAAAACAAACAACAGTTTCTCTTTTCCAAAGATCTGTTTCTTTGTTATTTGCTGCTTTCCTCACATTGCTTCTGGCCACAGTTCTGCTTACTAATGTGACAAGTGTTATGCTCTACATACCATATTTATTCCTGTTGTACAGAACTTTTGTAAAGCACAATTTATCTGTTTTTTTTACGTGCTGTGTAGGGGGCAGGTCTCAGCTCACTTGACCTGGTGATCTTTATTTATTTAGGAGAAATTTTCCATGCTCTAAATGGGTCATTATGTAGTCAATGTGTCTGAGACTCAATTACAAATTAAATGTTTAACAGCTGGGTTTTTTTGCCTCTGAAAAACCTTATCTACAAGGCCTTTACTCTCCTAGCTTACTTGATCAGTCCTATGAACACATTTATCCAAAATCTAAGCAAGTTCTGTGGGCCAGACTTGTTGCTGATAGAAACCTGGAGCCATCCATGCAGAATCACTGATTTGTGTCCCCTGGCAACCTGCCTAACACAAAATATCTTTTTAAAATATATCGTAGAAAAGACTGGGAATTCTTTTCTCAGCCTGTCAACAAACTCCTTTTTACTGTCATCCTTCTCAGCAAAACGCCCCAGTAAGACATGATGCCACACAGGAGGTTGAAGGAAGGTGGTGCTGTCCCAGTAGACCAGCTAGAGACCCACATCTGCATCTCCTTCACCCCTGTGCAGATCCTCAGTTGCTAGCAGTACAGCTGAGATCAGGTTTCAGACTTTCTTCCAGTAAGAAACATTAATCTGGCTGCTTCTTTTATACCCAGCAGCTAAGATCAAAAATTGGAGAGAGCTGCTACATAGTGACCTAGAGCAGCTTACCCATGCATCGCTTCCTAGGGAATGGGGTTAAAAAGGAGGAATACAGAAGAACCTCACCATATCCATATCCATATATCAAACTGGCAAACCAGTGAGGCAGAAATGCCTCATGTGGTGTGCTCTGCTGTTGGCTGTATTTAATGAAAGACTGCCTTGCCTTAGACACTTCAGCTGATCCCAGGTACTGCAGTATTGCATATGAAATAGAAAATCTCACAAAGGGTTTAAACAGCAGGAACATGAAACATTCACCTACTGGAAATTGTCTTGAGAACCATGCAACTGGACCTACCCTGTATTTTCAACCAAAACAATTACCCGTTAGGCAGTACAGACCCCATCAAATATAGCTGAGTTTACTGATTTAAAAAAAAAAAAGAAAAAGAAAAAAAAAAAAAAAGTTAAAAAAAAAAAAAGTTTTTATAATACCAAACAATTTTGCTTTTGTAAAGTTCCAATCCATAAGGAAGTGCTTGTATCCACAAAAATTATAGTTAACGTTTCTGGTTTCTAAATTTCTCTAAACCAAGAAATGATCTCAGACATCCCCTCTTGGCTACATTATGACACAGATAAAATAAGACAAGAATGTTCAGCTAATGTCATCAAGTCAACACCACCACTCTAAATTCAGATAGAAATTAAATCTAATTCACTGTAAAATCTACTGTGTGTTCTCTCAGGGCTCTTTTCTGGGATGGGAAACTGTCAGTCCTTCAGAATCCTGGCTGGAGCACTCAGAGCATGTCAGTTGAAGAAGTAGGATCAAAATGACAATCAGGAGGATGACGAGTCTTGCTGGGATGACAGGCAGGGTGTGCATGTGGAGTGAGCACATACATGTGTACTCTCTTGCCCCCAAACTCCCCGCTGTCCCTTTTTTTTTGTGAGCCAGCGGGGCACCAAGCCCACTGAGAGGACTGACTTGTGCAATTTCAATGCCCTTTAGTGATGCACAAGAACAGAGCCAACAGAATGGCAGAGGGGATGGGGCATTGCAAAGCTGCTGTTTATTTGCATAGCCATGATTTGCCCACATCATATGATTCAGGGACAATCAATTTCAGATTTTATACTGACAATTCTTGTGTTCTCAGAAGGTCTCTTTTCAGGGACCACCATGCTTTAATTACAAAGCAAAGCCATAGAAGCCTTCAAGGACTTGCTTAGAATCCCAGAAATCCCACTATAGGACATCAGTCATGGGAAGCATCAGTATGTCATTCCAGACCTATCCCACTCTCCCATTACTCTCTCACACAGACCTTCTGCAACTTTTCCTGGCATTGTGGGAAGCAAAGTGATAATAACAAGGCTATAGTTACCTGAAGGATCCCCTCAAATGCAGGACAATCAATAAGCAAAAATATGTGCCTGTTCTCAGTGACAGCCAACAGATGGAGGTTATGCAGAAATCTGTGAGATGGGCCACTTCCCCCAGTGACCCAAATCCCCGAAGTCCTGCTTCCACCACAAAATGTTCCCAAAGCCTCTATGTGAGAGAAAGCTTCCCATGTGAAAGACCCAAATGCAGCTTTCTGTCCCTCCTCAGACTCCCCCAGATGTCCACACCCAAATCCTTCACCCTTAACAGCTATGTTTGTGGTAATTTGCAGTAAATACTGAAACACACCTCTTGATACACAGTGTTTCATATACAAATGTGGCACTAACAACTATCTCCTGGTTTGATCTTGCAAAGGAACTGTGCAAAAGTACATCATTATATTCTGAGATGAAGACATTAGAAAATATTCACATGGCTCTAATATACACAAATAAATCAACACAAGGATAGATTGTATAGGCAACAACAAAAAAGAACAGCAAGGATCATATGTTTATGTTAGCCGTTTTTCTTGTAAAGACATTTTTAACTTCATTTAGAAATGCCTCCTTCTCTCTGAATACACATGTGGGACATTCAAAGAGAAGTCCTGGTTAGCAGGAAACAGTTTGCAAAGGGAGTTATTGGCAAGCAGATTTCAGAGGCTATATTCTTCTTATGAGTCACTATGATTGCTGCAAAATTATTCCAGTGAAAAGATTTTTTTTTTTTAGGTGAAGCACAATTAAGGTTGACCTCCTCTGCTTAAATTAAAACAGAAGTGAAATGAAGAATCTGACTCATTCCTCTAATTTTACAGGCTCAATTGCAATCTAGTCATGCTATTCATTTAAAGAAACCATTAATTTTGCTATGTGGCTGAAACTAGAAGGCTTCAGCTTTCTTTCTCTCACTTTTCCCCCCTCTTTTTGCTCTTTGTCTGTGCACCTGTTTGCACCACTTTACCATCCCATTTGAAAAACTTTGGGTAATCCTCTGGCACTAACCCTGGTGTGATAATACTTCTGTTATTCAGCAGCATAATTACAAAGGACAACACAGATAAAACATGTCTTTCACATCTGCTGTGAACATGCCAGTTTTGCCAGTCTTCAAGGTGAATGATTTCTAAAACCTTCTGTATTTAATGTTAATCTAAATTCTTCACACAAATAGAAACTATCAGCACCTTAGGGAAAAATGTTTACTTCTGACACATCGAAGGGAATGCTAATGGTCAAAACTTTTAGAGCAGCTCTCCTAAAAGCAAGACCTTCTCCAAAACACTTTATGAACCTTGATGAAGAGACCTGCCCAGAGACAGCTTAGTGTTAGGTCTTGCCTTCACAAGGGGAGGAAATGGCAGATAGAAGTTAAATGCTGGAGCCAGGTATGTTCTGCAAAGGCAGGAACATAATCCTTTTGGCCTGGATAACATTACTAGAATTTACCAGTCAGGTGGTAATTGCTTTCTTTCAGGTTTTTTTTTTTTTTTTTTCCAAAAACTTTAACTAACTAAACTTCCATCTGAAAAAAGCTTGCTAACCACTAAATGTGTGGAAAAATCAACAGGACAACATTAAATATTACCTAGCTGCCTTATTAGGGAATTGGAAAGTCAGTATCTTCACACCCCTTTTCCCTTTCCCTTTTGACCCTCAATAAAGAAGGCCAAGCTTTCCTTTGTTTCATGTCTCATAGTAGGTTTAGATTCACTGGGGCTGGGATCAAGGGGGAAAGAGTCCTGATGGCTTGGGTCTTTCCTCACAAATGCCAGCCTGGCAGCCACTCTTGTAAACCCACAGAAGCATTTGCCTGAATGTCTTATGTGGGTGCAACGGCTGAAACAAGACCTAAGAAGAGTGCAATGGCTAAAACATGACCCAAGAAGAAATCTCATTCAAACAGGTAGGCAATAAGGAGCTCACAGAGGGCTATAAAACAAGATAAATTACCCTGTGCTCTCTTTTCAATAGACTAAACAAATCTAAGTTTAGAACCATTTTTTCTCAACTACATTCATATCACCACAGGATAGACAAATGTTGCTCCCTTATGTTCCTCTGGCTTGTTCTTTTGTTTTTATCATTCTGCTGAGCTCTTTTGGTCCAGGACAGCTGTTCTAGATCCATGCTCTAGGCTCATGGCTAGACATGGTGATTATACAGTGATGACAACAACAGCAAATTTGACCTGCAAAAGAAATGGGCTCCATTTTCTTGGTAAGGAGTTTATAGGAAAGCATGGGTCTTCTTCAAATCTGGTAGCTGACAGAAAGTGTAATTTCCAGAAACACTGACTAGAGCTAATGAAACTGAGACTGAGAACTGAGGGTAACCAGCAGAGTGTTCCTTTATCCCCAACTATCTCACCTAAGAACCCCATGGACACACTGAACCTATAGAGAGATAAGAAGAGTCACAGAGAGCCCCCCAGGGACAGCATTTGCAGGACAGGAGCCAGCCCAGAACAGCCTCTTGTGATCTCTGAGACAGAAGAATAAAGCTGCCAGTCAGTGCCTAGAAGCACGTCAACCACGTCGTGTTGTGGTTGTGTAAGCAGGGAGAGCTTTGTGTACTCTCAAGGTCACAGTCCCAAATCACCAGACATTACCCTGTCCCCCTGAGAGACTGAACAAGGCCTAAGGAAAAGAAGGATATCTTCAATTGATTCTTCACAAACTCCTCAACAAACTTTTTAGGCAAAATAGGAAAATTATTATACAAGAACAATAATTAGCCACTTTGTCAACAAAAGGTAAGATAAAACAGAGGGAAAAAATTAACCTCTCCAGCTATGGCGTTACCCTTCACAGCCTGTTCCAGCATTTCAGATTGCTCTGTAACAACATGTAGCCTAAATCACACCATATTCCCATCCATAAGAAGGGCCAGAAGAAGGATACAGAAAACTACAGGCCTGTCAGCCTGACCTCGGCAAGGTTATGGAGCAGATAATCCAGACTGCCATCAATTGGCATGTACGAGACAACCAGGGGCTCAGGCCCAGCCAGAATGGTTTTAGGAAAGGAAGGTCCTGCCTAACCAATTTGATTTTGTTCTATGACTGGGTGACCCGTCTGGTAGACGAGGGGAAGGCTGTTGATGTGGTCTACCTAGACTTCAGCAAAGCCTTTGACACAGTCTCCCACAGCC
>JANHGN010015801.1:0-69549 GCA_024605025.1 Megaceryle maxima
GGGGGGCGTGGAACTCAAGATTAAAAAAACGGAAAAAAATAAAAGGGGGGGGGGGTAATAAATGAAAAAGAGAGACAGATTCCTGGAGGGAAGGCAAAACTTTCCCTTACTGGTTTACCAGGAAAACCAGAACACGCTCCCGCTCGCAGCGCTGACCGCACGGCCGGCCCCGCGGCCCCGCCTTCCCGCTCGGGGCGGTGGGATGGGCCGGGCCGGGGCGGCCGCCGCGCTATAAGGGCGGGCGGCGGCGCTGCGAGCGAGGCGGGCGCGATGCAGAGCGCGGTGTTCCTGGCGCTGCAGCACGGCGGCGGGCGGATGGAGCGGAGCGGCCGCCGGCGGGGCGAGGCGGAGGAGGCGGAGAGGGGCAGGATGAAGAAGACGATGTGAGTCCTTCCGGGCGGGGAAAGCGGGGCTGCAGCTCCCGGGGTGGCTTCCAGCTGCGGGACTGGGACCCAAGCTGGAGGGTGGAAAGCGGGCTGTAAGGCTGGGACGGTAGTAGGAGGAGGGCGGCTTGCCCACCTCTGCTGCCTGCAGCTGTGCCTTGGCTATCACTGGTCACTGACTAGCAGGCGAGTCTGTGGATTTAAGCGAGGGAAAAATAGTTTTCTTGCCCTCGGATGATTCTCTAGGTACAGAAGCAGCAAAGCAATGTCGGGAACACATTTGCAAATTTTCTCAGTAAAGGGGCTGGTCTTTAAAGTTTTTCCATCTGCTGTTTTTAACATGCATGTATCTCTTTGTTCTTCCAGTATTAAAGATTGGAAAACAAGACTGAGTTACTTTCTGCAGAACTCTTCCACTTCTACTAAAACAAAGTCTAAGAAAGTGGGGAAACAGCACACATACTTCAGGTAAGTTATGAGAGAGAATTTGTTTAACTCAAGTGTTCTACAAAGGCAATAAAGCTTGAGCAACAGAACCTAAAGTTTTCCATCTCTTTATGCAGACCTTCCCCTGAAGAAGCCCGTCTGTGGTCAGAAGCCTTCGATGAACTTCTTGCTAATAAATGTAAGTTTGTCTTCAAATACTAACATTCAGGAGCAAAAGGATGGTGAAGTTTATATGTCTGTAAGATACTGCTTCCTAGCATGTCAGCACTGTACCTTTCCAGTGTAAACAGCTTAGATTCATCAAAGTTAGATGCTTTAAACTGTTTAAAGCCAGAATTCATATAAATGTTATTTAAAAATAATGTAAACTAACATCAAAATATCAAGAGTACTTCATTGTAGTGGAATTTTTTTCTGTAAACCTTGGAGTTAAAAATCATACCTATTAGGCTACCTTTGCCAAATGCAAGAACAGCATTTGTTCTGAGCTCACTGCTTAACCAAGACAAATGCATTCGCGTAACTTGGGAAGGATTCAGCAGTATGGAAGTTCAATGATCTCAGGGCTTTACTGTAGCTCTACAAGGAAGAGCCCTCAACAGCAAAGGAAGAAGACTAAGAAATAATGTTACCATTTGCTCTTTGAACTTGAATCATCCTTTCCATTGCAGAAAATATTAGAGGTTTGTAGCACAGTCAAATATTTACTCCAGTGTATAGGTTAATACAGGAGATCTCCTCTAGAGGGAGGGGTTTTTATTATATGCAGGCATCACAAAAGGGAACTTACTAAGTAGAAATGCCTTGCATTTTGCTTGCCTAAAAAATTACTAACTCAAAGTGAAGCCTGCCAAGCTGTTAGGGAGTCAATTTGTTTGCCTACGTAAATGTGGAATTCCTTACTGCTAGAACATTCCTGAAAGAACCAGACCAGAAGTACAGCAAAATGTTTTGGTAGAAACAGATGCGATCAGTGAGTAAACTCAAGATACTTGAAAGAGTTATTTCATGTGTGGTTTGTTTTTTTTTTACCTAGATGGTCTTGCTGCTTTCCGAGCTTTTCTGAAGTCTGAGTTCTGTGAAGAGAACATTGAGTTCTGGTTGGCTTGTGAGGACTTCAAGAAAACCAAGTCACCTCAGAAGCTAACACTGAAAGCAAAAAAAATCTACAATGACTTCATTGAAAAGGAAGCACCCAAAGAGGTAAAGAAAACCTATTTAAACATAAGTGCCCCGTTCTGAGTTCTTGCAGCCCTTCTTCCTCTCTAAGACAGAGATGCCAAACTGCATTGTACATAATTCACTGCTAATAGCAGTCTGAACTCAACTCTCTCCCTGCCTTTTTCACCAAGCTGGAAAGTGGCACAAGCAGTATTTCAGAGAGTTTCCATCTTAACTGGAAAAAGACAACAGCCATATTAACACCTGTAACATAGTTGAGCTTAACATTGAAAGATAGAGCTGAATTACTTTTTATCTAAAAGTTTTCTTAAAGAATAATTAATTGATTTGACCCTGTAGTGATAGGGTCTTGCCTCTCTACATCTCCAGGAACTCTGTTGTGTTACACCTACTTGAATTCAGTACTCAGAATTAACTGTCTTTTTTTTTCCTATTTCAGATAAACATAGACTTCCAAACCAAGAACATGATTGCACAGAATATTCAAGAAGCCACACATACCTGCTTCAGTGCAGCACAAAAGAGAGTTTACAGCTTAATGGAGAATAACTCATACCCACGCTTTTTGGAATCTGAATTCTATCAGGAGTTGTGCAAGACAACACCCATCACCAGAGCAGCCCAGGGGACATGAGTAATGGAGAAGAGCAAGAAGCAGCCCCTCAGCTAGTGAGGAAGCAAGCCACAGCTCATGGCAGTATCCTGACCTGAAAGACTGAGATACAAGTGCTCAGTCTCCTTGCCATGGTGCAAGGACAAATACTGACTTTGATGCAAAGCTGCTGGTAAATAGCGGTGCTGTTGGAGGGCACTGAGACAGTGGCAGAAGTGTTCCAGCCAACTGCTGGTGGTGTGCTTCTGTGAGTGCTGCAGCGAGAGGCGACTCCATGCATTAGACCAAACTGTACAGTGTAAGTGTCCTTCTGTCACAGCTGAGGTGGTGATGCAGCCGGTCAGAACAGAGCTTCCTTCTTGGAAAGAGAAGCTGCTCTGTACAGCTGTGCAGTGCTGGGAATTTGAGTAATTGCTTGCGTGTTTTTCCTAAACATCAACTGGTGTTGCCATCCTCAGTCACTTGGTGTGTTCACACTGGTTCTGTAAACTGCCTCTAGCTGCAAAGAGATGTGTGGGGTTCCTGTGTGACTTCCAGAGAGTAACAGCCCTGTGCAGCATGAAGCAAGGACAGGATATAACTCCAGTTTCCAGAGGAACAGGTTCTGCAACTCAAGTATGCAGGGCTGGGTTGTGTCAGCAGGGCTGCACAAGGCCAGACTGAGGGTGCAAAACTTGGCAGAGGTAAACAGGAGCTGTGCAGTATTATATTTATATGTGGATTATGATTGTGTTGAATGCTGCAATAATGTCATAATCCTGTCTTGAGGACAGCAAGTTTCAGTAAAGTCTTACTGGTTTTAATAAACTATTTTGATACAAAGCTTCTTTTGCCGAGTAACTTTTGTGCACACACAGAGATATGCTATGGCACTAAACTCCAAAGTACTGGGACTGCCTCTCCTCAGTTGATCTTGATATGACTAGTTTTAAAAGCAGTTAGTTCTTAATCTACCAAACAAGTGTTTTGGTTGGGCTTTTTAACAGAATCAAAAAATAAAGCTTGAGAGGGGAGACATACTTAATTCCATCTTCTGTACTATTCACCTCACCCTGAAACCAGTCTCTTAAGACAGTGCAAGGCACACATAGCTACACCTGACAGGTCAGCTGGAAAGCAGCAGTAGACCAGTGAAGCAGCCACAAGCAGCAGTATTGCTGCTACTGGAGGTCATACAATGCTCTTTGGAAATACACTCATTAGTAGCACCCTAATCAAAACCTCTACTTCAGACAGGGTTTAGGAGGACTTTATTATCAGGCTGTAAACCCCACAGAGCCAGGAGAGGTGATATTACAGTAAAACCACTCCCTGCTAGATGAGCGCTTTGTAGGGGGAAAGGTACTCATCATCATTGTTCCATGTCAATTTTTCTGACAGCATCCAAAACCAGTGCTTCCAAAATACTCCCAAATTTGTTAGCACTGTGATGTGTCTGCCCTCTAGCTCTGTTTAGGTGCTGGCTCCAGCTATTTTGACTCCACTCCTCAGGTTACAGCTTTAATTGCTTAGTTCACGTGTATCCACAGCAGTCACTTCCATAATGGTCCATTTCTCCAAGCATCAAGACACTTTCCACTTCAATTACATATTCAAAGGACCAAAAGCAACTACTTCATACATGTATATAGATATTGTCAGCTATATAGTAGGATGTATATGTGCACACAGATACATAAGTCTATTATACTGCCTCTATACACATAAAGAAGCAAATTTAGCACAGTCCCCACTTTGCTACAGCCCCATTGCTGGGCCAGTGAGAGCTAGCTCTCATACAGCTAAACTTGCTTACCTGTTAAGTCCACACAAAACAAGCACAAGAAAAAGCCCAATAATTTACTGCAACATAGAAAGGTTTGGGGTTTTTTTTCCCCTAATATGAAAAACAGATTTGGTCTGATTATTGCTTTTGTAATCTAACAAAATAATTTGAAGAGCATAAAAATAGCCTGAACTATACCTATTAATGACTCAGAGCTAGGGCAGAAATAGTTTGATGAAGCTTCATTGGCTTCAGTGAAGCTGCACCAACCTGTACAACCCAATTTGGGATGTGATAATGAACCACCACTGGTGGCTGGTTTCAGGGAAAGAAACATTTCTAGTTTCAGTAGTCGCCAGAACTGCTTATAGCACAGTATATAGTTCAGAGGGGAGATTAGGCTGGGCTGTTAGGCAAGACATCACTGCCTGAGGGCTGTTCTCACATGTTTTCAATATTTGATTAACGAACTTTGGTTTTTAGGAAAGCTGTGCAGACAACTCCAGAGCTTGCACAGATCATATCATCAGGGCTGCAAACCAGCCAAGCCATACTGAGTGCCTGGCACAGTCTGTCCACAGTGTCAAGAGCTCTGGTTTCAAGGCCAAGCTTTGCAGCAAAACAGTTCTGTGTATCAACAGAAAAACATCATTAGAAATATTTTTTTTTAGTAAAATGCAACACATCTGTGCACACAACATTCCTTTCAATTACTGTTTTTCCAGGTTTTGATATGAGCCACATTTTCTTAGTTACCAGGGTTAAGCTCCATCAGAAAAAAAGGGCACTGCAGGCACATTGGGAGGGCTGAAGGATTGCTGTGAATATTACCCGAAGAAATGCAAAACCACTGATTGCTTTAAGAGATGCACCTTCCATACTGTGGGCAGCCTCACAGCAGCAGTTAAAATTGGTACTTTGGTATCAGTATCCAATGGTAACCAATAATAAACTGCTCATTCCTCCACAGCCTGGCTGAAGTTCATCCTCCCAACCCCATCCTGCTGGCCTGCACACAGCCCAACTCACTGCAGTGCCAGGGAAAAGACCCACCTGAGAATAGCAAAAGGAGGGCAGCAGAGCTGGGGTCCTGCAGGCCAAGGTGACAGAGCTGCTAAGCAGCTGGTCCAAGCACAGACTTTTTTTTTTGCTTCCATCAGATTATAAAAATGCTCCACCACATATCCCTATTGACAGCCACCTGGACAGGAAAATAAGTAGAGATCCTGACAGGCAACTACATTCCAAGAACTGTAGCTGCAAAGAAGCACGGAGCTTGAACAGGTCTGAAAACAACCTTCACATTTTTAGAGAAAGGACTTGCTGCAAAAAGCTGAGGACAGCAAGAAGTGGACATCCCTGAAGTGCTGTGGGTGGGAAAGGCACCCAATCTCAGTTGGTACAGCCTTCAGCTGCACAGCAAGCCCTGGCTGAGCCCAAGAAAATCATTGCCAGTTCATGCACTGCTAACACAACTGATGCTGGTATGTAGACACTAAGGATCTAGAATTGCTGAAAAACACCAACAAACCTGGACTAAAGGCAATTTTTAACTATCTATACATCACTGTTTCTAAATCACAATCTCACAATATTTGGTGCTTTTCTTAACTGCTAAAGAAAATAAATTCCCTTGCTTTCATATCAAAAAAACATTTCCCACCTTTATGACTATGAAGAAAGATTTGAAACTGTGACTGGAGCATCCTCAGACCAAGACAGAACTTCTTGCAAAAACTATGCACTCACTTAAAAAAATAAAAAAAATCTAATTTTCTAAGCCCATCTCATGATTTTGGGAAACTAGGTTATGAGCTTCAGCTGTCTACGTCTGGCAACAGCTTGTTCTTTTAAGGGCTTGAATTGACACTGCAGCATAGGGCAATCTGATGGAAAATCCTCCATATCATCAAGGCAATATGCAAAGTAATCTCCTAAAATATAACACCAAAGCAACTGACCCTTAGTAAGTGCCCTCTTGCCCAAAGGCTGGAAAGGACCTCTGTGAACAGGGTGAGCTCAACAGCAGTGCTGACTCACCACTTCAGTTGAATGGGAAAGCAGTGCCACTCAGTAAACAAATAACAATGCTGTGCTCTTGCTCCATGTATTTATGTGTTGGGGATGAAAAACATACCAAGACTATAAATAAAATCTGCATTTCCACTTGAAATCCCAGATCTCTATTTGAAGAGGGGACATTAATGACAGTTTAAAGGTCTTTGTGGGGAAGGGTTTCTTGGATGGGACTTCATAACTTGGCAACTTGCATAGAGCAGAAAAGTGACCTTTAGAAGTAATTTTAGGTTCTTCATGGATTTTTTTTTTTTTTTTTTCCTCCCCAATTTGACTTAATGTGATTCAGGCAGAAAAAAATCTGTTTGGAACCTGGGCTAGCATCCCAAATTCATATTCCTTCAGGTGGTAAAACATTACCAATCTCTCTCCCTCATCCCACCAGGACAGCAATACCTCATGTCCCTACTGCCTCACACTCACCAGGAACCAGCAGGAGAGGAGGACAGGACTGACAGCAAGGCTACTACATCAACCCAAGGTCCATCCCAAAGATTGTCCAGAGACAGGACTGGCAGCAGTCCTACTTGTAACATCAGCCCTTGATCCATCCAGAAGAGAGAGCAATAAGAACAAGGTTGCATCTACAACAAAGCTCAGGGGAAGCAGCTGGCCCTCAAGGCTGAGCTTAAATGGAGCCCTGGCCAATTGGCAGCAGGTGTGGGTGGGAGTCCCAGTGGGGCCACTCAGGACAAATAAAGCCATTACTGCCCTCAGGGCCCTAAAGCAAATTTTTTGAGGGTTATGGGCCTGACAGCTCATGAACCCAGAGCAGTCTGAATTTTTGAGAAGGGTCTGCAGTCTTATTTGTGGTGAACACCCTCAGTAATTAGGCTTGGACAGTTCTGTAGATATGCTAGCTAGCATTACCCTGAGTGATGTAACAGGGAAATGATGGCTGGCCAGCACAGAAACCCAGGCAAAATAGTCCCACTGTTAGCCTATGTAGGAGTTTAAAATGTGAGTCCTTTGGAAATCTTTCATTAAAATAATAACTTAGATCAGAGTTTCCAACAGCTACAAAGTACCCATGAGCAGCAATTAAGTGATGTTCCTTTTAAAGTATTAGATATTCCCTTCAAGATAATCTAATTGACAGAAATGAGTAGTTATGATCCCCAGCCAGTTTTCCCACTTGGGACCTCATGGAGTTAGTTGTGCTTCTGTGTAACAGATTTAGACCAGAAAGCAGCTCCATGGTTTCTTGGATAGGAGCCTGACTTTGGACTTGCAGGGGACGTGGCACTACTCTCATATTTATAGGGCTTGGAAAGTTAGCTGTCCGATATGGAAAAGGCACTCAGGAGCAGAGCAGGCTGTTTATTGAACTGGCGTCTTCCTTTGCCTTCATGTATATCTGAAGGAAATCAAAATAACAGGAGTTTGGCAGGGCATGTACATTGCAGAGTTGCAGCAAGGAGCTGCGCTAGCACCCTTCTGTTTCAACTATTATTTTTAAAGGCTCACAGGATTAACCCTTTCACTGGGACCAGCTGGAGCTGATGGGGCTGAGCTTGTGAGGCAAAGGGATGCTGTGGGGGAGCCATCCCCCCTGTCCTGGGGCCATTGCAGCTGTGGCACATGCAGATGTCAGAGGTTTCCCCTGCTCCCAGCAGGCCTCGTACTGCGTCAGAGAGATTATCTGTTGTGTGTGGCTGCCCTCTCTGGCATCCACCCAGGCTGAATACGTCTGTTTGCAAAGTTGAGCTGTCTCCTGACTTGGCTGCAGTTGGTTCCTGCTGTTTACTTTCCCTGATACCCACTACAGGCTGGGACCAGGTGTCTGAGCAAGGGGAGGAATGACTGCCAGGCAGGCCAGGACCCTTCCAGCCACCTTCAGTGCCATCAGCAGACTGAAATCTCACTTTTGGCGCTTGTCCTCCCTGCAGGCTCCTGGGCTTTGGAGCAGTGTCCTTCCATTTTTAAAAGGAGAGGTCAGCTCACTCAGCAGCAGCGGCCCTTCGAGATGAAAATGCCAGATAAATACACAGCATAAATGGGTCACAGTTGAAAGCTGAGGAAAAGATCAGCTATGACCCTAAGGTCAGATAGTGACAGAGCTTTATGAAGGGCAGGGTGGAGTGACATAGTTACATGATCCTATTGGCTGCATTTTTATGATGCTATGGAAATCATGCTTGTTTCAACACGTGCCTGTATGAATACATAAGTAACTAAAGAAAATGTATAGAATTTTCCCCATAAAACCTCTTGGCTGCATCTTTTTAGAGGAAAAAAAAAAAAAAAAAATTGTTCTACAGAGCTGTCCACAGAAAAAGGCTGGGTTAGCCTAACATAAACAATTAATTTTCATCTGGAATTCTGACAGCTAGGTTATGTCTCTAGAGAAACACTTACAAATCAGAGACAGGTCTGTCATTTTGAAGAACTCACTAAGCCAAGGGTCAGCTCAGCATCCATACAGCTCTTCCTAGGAGTCAGCAGGGAAGGAACAGTCTTTTGCTAGCACTAAAGCAGCAGTATACTACATCACCCTATGCATTGTACTACAACTATCATTTGCTGACTGTTCATTAGGCCCAGACTTCAAATCCTGATAGAAGCTGTCACACCTGCAGGGCACTGTAGAAATGCTTCAGCTACCCTCAAGACTCATTACCACATGTATGCTTTATTAAGGCTGAGAAGCATAAATCCTTGGCAATCACTTGCTATAGTCTGGCAAGTGAAATGTTCCCAACAACTGAAAGAATTCATGTGACAGAGCTTTTTCTTCAGAGCAATTTCTCAAAGGTTCAAGGGCCTCGGTGGGTCTCTCACTAGGTTAAGTGCTCTCTGTGCCTTGGAGCTGCCTCCAGGGACAGTTGGTGCTGTAAAACAACATCATGGACTGTGATAATTAAGCTCTGGAGCAGAACAGACTGACAACAGGCAGCTTTGGAAAGAGGTGGTTACAAGTGTGAGAACAGTACTTGGCACTAGCCATCATATCCCCATTGAAAATTGGATCTGAGGACAGTTCCTGGCTAAACGGAGCTTCGCTCAGTCACAGAGACCCTCATGATGCTGGCAGTGGTCACTGAGCACAGGCCTTAGAAAGTTCATATCTAAAATGAGGCAGTAGTATTTGGACATTTAATACCTAGGAGACAAATGGATTATCTTCCTGGAGGTCAACATTTAAGTTAAGTGCTTACAAAATCTGAAAAACCTTAGAGCACCAGCCATCCCTTCTAGCCAACCTCCCTTCTCCTTTTCAGTCCCCCCATCCAAGTATTTCTTCCCCACAGACTAAAACATTACACTTGCAGAATAAAGTCTTGAAGCTGTTTGGCTCTGAGGAAATACAAGAGTACACATTTTTTATGGTGCGGTGTTCTGAAACGCATACGCACTTGTAAACCATTTATCTTTTTGCGTGTTTCTTTAAAAAAAAAGAATATTACAATGGCATAAAACCCACCGTGCTCTGGAACAAGCAGTCTTCGCACACTGAAAGGTCACTGGTCTCTTGGTGTGCTCATATGCTGTGCCTTCTGGAGAAAGTACCTACATCATACACACAGGCACTTCAGCAAATCTTTGCATATTTTTTCTCAAGGATGCTAATTATGGGGGAGCCTTCTGGAAGTGGTTCCTAACTGCCTTACCTTTTCATGGCTGGAATCAGAAGAAATATGGTTTTTAGTCAGCTCTTCTGGCCACCATAAAAAAGTTAGTTCTTTTCTTTCAGTAATTTCACTTCTATGAGAAAACCAAATATTTATCAGGGTAAAAAACAAATGACAGTGTCTAGTATCTAAAGGAGGACCAAGCAGCAACTATACAGGCTGTATGCAACATCCCAGATAATGCACCAGCCCTGCAACGTTCCTGTCATATTTAACCCAGAGTAATTATTATGTAAAGCATAGCTGAGCAAAGTCTGGGATTTTTATGGTGTCCGTAAAGGATTTGAGCAAGGTGTTGGTTCTGCTGTCAAATAATCTCAGTACACTACTGAATTTGTGCCCTCTGCAGTGCTAAGAGTTTACAGAGAGATAACCAGCTCAGTGAAATGCCAGTATTGCACGGGTAACCACCAGCACTGCTGCCAGGGATGCCTACAGCCCTTCTCCAGCATCTTCTGAGCAAGGAGCTTTACATCCATCAGCAGGTTAATCACCACTGCCTCGCTCTGTGATAGAGATGGGGAAATCAAATCACTGATCAGTTAAGTGACCTATGTAAGAGGCAGAATAATATATCAGGAAATATTAAATGGAGATACTCAGCTTTGTGCAGGGCAATTACTAATCTAGAAGATCTCAGTTAATTTGGTGTAACTGAAACAGCAAAGCAGGAAGTATGCCTTTAACTGGGTTGTAATAGCCAGTCCCCAAAAATAACACCTCAAAAGCAAGGTAAATGTAAGGTGAGTCTCTCTGAAACACCACTCCAGCAGTCATTGGTATGCTTTTAGATGTTTGACTCCAGCCCAGAAGTCCAGCATAATTACAGGAGTACTGGCATTGAAGAGAAGCATCCTTGGCAGGGGAAGAAGCTTCCCTAGAGCAGAGAGAGCATTTCCATCAGGGCAGATGCCTGCCAGGCAGCATGTTCAAAGCAAGACATTGTAGAGGGTTGGCTGGCCAGTAGTGAGGGGAACAAACCTGTCAAGCATTTGCTTCAGCCCCATGAATCACCAGCAAGTGAAGGTTTCAGTGGCAGCCTCAGGATGGGACAGTCATCCCTTCTTCACACATGAGCAGATAGAATCAGCACAGACTCAGAGGGGAGTCTGTGTTGAACATATTTTCCATTAGGAAGTAGTAAGTGACTAATGACAATGGTGGCCATTAACAATGCAACAAGTTAGGAAATAACGTCCAAAGACAGCAGCAGCTGCTCTGAGTAAGCAAGCCCAGGCTGGTGGCTTCTGGGCCCACAGCTGCCCTGGCAGGAAGGCTGGGCATGGGCATGTGCTGCTGGTGACAGTGGGAGGACCAGGAATTGATGCCACCAGAAACAAACAAATACAAGGGAGATGAATTACTATTTATAGGTGAAGAACATGTCAGCTGCAGGGTTTGCATGAAGTTTCGGTGCCATGAACAATAGGGGAGTGTGGATGAAATGTCACTAAGGAAGCGTGGGTGTAACTGATAGCAGATTGCCAACAGATAGCAAATATACCCCCCTCTCAGATCAAGAGGAGCTGGCAGAAGTACCACTGCTTACACTCCTCAAGGACGGAAATAACGCAGCTGCTTTGCTGCTTTACTGACAATAGAGTGTAGCTTGAGCCTGTGGGAGTTAACATTGCCCAAGTTACTTTTTCCTGGCACAAGCCTCTTGTAGAACTGATATAACCACAAATGGATACACAGAGTTATTTTAATAGCAGTTTACCAAACCCAGACACATTTGGGTATCTTTTTTTAAATCTCAACATGCTGTTAACATGCGTATTGAAAGACCTTGAGCAACATTGCCAGCTGGGTGACATCTCTTTAGTCACATCCTTCCCAGTCCTTGCCACATTGGGTGACTGACAAGACACTGGATATGCCTTTGCTGGGACAGCATCAGCATTCCTCAGTGAGCTTTCCATTGGGTCTTGAGAGCAGCATGGATTCGGGGAATTTTGCTCAGACGAAGGAAGGATATGGTTCTCATGTTATGCTTCATTATGACGTACCAGCAGCAGCTGTTTTACCAGGACAGCCTCTGTCCACCGCTCCCTCCCCTTCCCTAGTCCCTGCACGTCCCTCGCTGTCCTTGCATCTGATTTAGCAGTTGTGCAGCTGCTGCAGAGCTGGATGAACAAGCTAGTTGGGCAGGAATTTTTTCTTTTTTTTGATGGAATTTGTTTTGCATGGGATCAGATTGCTGATCTGACTTACCCTGTAGCCACCCAGAAGCTAGATGAAGCTGATGGAGAAGAGAGGAACATGCTGGTGGGGGCCTATGGTCTGAGACACAGGAAGGTGGAGCTGAACAATCTCGAAGTCCAAGTCCTTCATCAGTTTGTCATACTTTCCTCTTTGCACTCCTCCTCCACTTTCGTCTGGAGCATCACCAGCCTCTTTACAAGGAATGCCATTCATCTGGAAACAGCACTGCTGATTTTCTGCCCCTCCTTCCTTGATAACCCAGCCAGACTGGCCACATAGCAGTACATCAAGAGACTTTCACAGACTATTGGAGCAACGTTCAAATTGTAGACATCATCAGCAAAGCTGTGAACATGGTGATGGCCAAATATGGAAGGCACATCTTGGATCAGTCATTAGGAAAGAGGAAGGGCTCATTGTCTGGTTTAACATGCAGTAAATGGTTTCATGTTACAGATCACCTGAATACCTACTGACGCTTAACCTTGTTGGGAGGTCCAAGGTTCAATTATGTCCTGAAAATAATTTTAGCACATTGGCAACATGACCTGAGTCATTGGCATAATGCAAATGGGCAAAGGTGTAAATGGACAAAGATGCTCAGCACCATCATTTTCCAAAAGCAGGTTACATTATTTCCAGACATAGCTAGAAAAGAAGTGATGTAAATTCATGTTTTCCAGCAATACATCTTCATGCGTTTAGTGGCTTTCCAGTGACGAGCGCAGTTTCCAGGATAAGTAAACCCTACACTGTTACAGAATAGGAAACACTGTCTATAGAGTATTGATTTTTATCAGGCAAATATCAGACCGAATAACTCTTTACTGCAAATCCATTGCCAGGAGCTAGTTTTACCAGTAATTAAGGCAGCCAGCTGAATTTGCTGCTTTCTACAGTATTTCAATACCACCAAGCAGTGATGCCTAGGATCATACTAACTTAATCAAGAATCCAGTGTATTTGAGGTGAGGGCTTGTTTTGACTTTGTTGCTGCATCTTTATTACTGTGTTTATAAATATTCTTTCCCTCTCATGCACTACCCGCAACAGAGATAATAATTTATTGGAAACAGGCACAGCTCTGCAGCAGCAGCTGAAGCTGTTATTATTATTGACTGCATGGCCTTTTCTGCAGTTATCAGACTTACACTTTGACTGAGGCTAAACAAGTAATTCCAGCAAGAACAATTCAAGGAAGAACAGCTTCAACTTTCACCTAAAATTTGCTTAAGTTCATTGAAGATTTAGAGTACATATATGTTTCTAAGTAACCCATACCTCCTAGTTTAATTTCTTGCAAAGAGGCAGGGGAGATGTTACTCACCAATAGGGATGAAGCGAGGAAGTGCCGTGATTGACCCCTGCTGCAGTTTTAGAGATGGAAAAAGACTTGTACTAGTTGATGTAACAGGTTATTTCCCTTTCCCAGACCCTGATGTCTGATGGCAGTTATTTCTATTCTTGCAATCTTTTCTGATTCCCCAACTACTGTTTCTATTTACTGCCATAGCTGCAGTATTTCAAAACTCAGGGAATCCTTTTCACCCAGATTTCTTCCTTGGTAGGAGTAAATGAAGTCAGCTATGTCAGATGTCTTTTTTTTCTCTGTAATCTTTTTACAGACAAAGAACCAAATCTATGCTTGGTCACCTAAAGCTGGATCCAAGAGACAGAAGATAACTGTGAGATGACCTTGAAGCCAGGTTTCTCATTTGAAATGCCTTTGAAATGTAGCTTTCCCATGTCACCGAATGATCACCAGTTACTGACAGGCACATCTTGAGCTGCATGCCACCAGCACAACTTTCCTTCCATTGACCTCCGCAGCAGCTGCTCTCCTCCCAGTGGGAGCATCGAGTGTGTATTTTCCAAAAAGATTCCTCACACAGCCAGCATTTACGTTTCCGATTAACCTTTCACAAGAAGACAGCTTTGTCTGAAACCAAGCTGGTGTTGGAAGCTCAGCCAACATCCCTTCAGCCAAGTCACACCTGCAATAACACCAGCTTGCTTTCTTTCAGGGTGAAGATCAAGCCCTCCGTGACCTACAGCTCTGCTTGAAAGTCTCAGCTTCAAAAATTGCCCTATTTTCTGCTGATACAAAAGGCTAACTCATACAGCTCTTGATTCAGACCCAAAATAATTTACAGTGAATTAATGACAAGATACCTGTGCACTCTGTAGGTGCTAAGAGCACTTTTCTTTTTGAGTGACATTAAGTAATACATCCAAATTATTGATTAATAGCTAGAACTTGTGCAAAGGGAAATCATCCCATTTACTTTGAGGACTGACCATACATTTCTACCTATCAATTAGTGTTTAGATAAGAGTTACAATTTTAAAGACGGTGTTTAAATGGCAATTACTCACTAATATTAAAATAAGACTCGTATAAAATGACAAGTGTTTTGAATAAATAGATATTTCCCTCAAGTTCAGTCTTTAAGAAAAGCCTGAAATTGAAACCAAGTATCAGCCACAGAAGCATTAACTTCATCCTGTCTCACTGAATCTCATTGCCACATTTGCTCCATCTGCATGTGGATTTTGTAAGACTGAAGCAAAATACAAGGAGGGGGGATTTATTTGTTTATTTATTTTAAGCTAAAACAGTTAAGACATTAAAATTGAAGTAATACAATGCTGTATGTTAGGAAAGCCACAACAATGGGCAGAAGAAACAAAAGCAGGAGAAATATATACATTAAACTTGTTCACAATTCTAGACTAATCAACACTATGTTAGGAAAAAAAAGGAGTTATCCTAAACATAAAAGGGAGAGGTTTTTCTGTATCATTGACCATAAATGTGGTACTGGGACATGGGCCATTACTTTTGAGTTAATTAGGCATATGTGCAAACTGTGCTCAAAGCTGTGACTTTATCTGTTGTAGAAGGAACCTGCCATGTTTTTGTAGCTGGCCTGGTGTGGAGGTGGGTGACGGATCAGCCCTGGCAGCAGAGGCAGCCTCTTGCTTCGCATTTTTCCTCCTGCCCTGGGGCAGCCTCAGCTTGTTAAAAAGCTTTCCTCTCTGGTCTACCCGATGTTAGCAGCCAACATCAGCTTTCCAGCTCTGCAACTTTCTGTCTTGCTTCCTGAATGATATTTTCGGAGAAGCGCTGTCTGAAAATTGGTTACCATGTGCAATAATAACAGTCCTGGGAGTAGACAAGTGATGAGATCTTCCAGCCTCCCTGATGACCATTCCCCTATGTGGGTGTGCAGGAAACTGGAGGTGAGAAGCCTCATTTTGTGCAATAGCCTAGATTTTGGGGACGCATTTAAAGAAATGAGGAAATACACCCTGGTTTAGACTTGGCTCTGTCATACAACCAGGCTGGTACACTTTTGTTACAAAAAGGGAAATTACTGCTGTATCTTTCTTGCTTCTCAAACTAAACCAAGGCCTGTAACTCCAAAGACAATTCTGATTCAAAAAGAATACAAGTTTTTGCAAAGAGATGGTTGGTATAAGGACTGGAATTTATTAATGTCCACATAACAGAAATTTTTACCTTTCTGTCCAAAAGATCCTTCTTAGTTCTTTAGTCTGGGAAAATATGAAACAATTCAATGAGGTTACAGTGATGCTTTAGTTTACTGGAAAAAAAATAAAAAGGGGTTTAATTCTTTCCACAGTTCCATTAAACATTTTCTTCACAGGAGAATTTGCCAGATTAGTTATGTGGAATAAAATATTCCACAGTACCCGTTCCAGGATAGAACTATTCAGATGCTGGTACCCAGTTGTCTTTTCCTTACTTAGTTTAGCCCACTAAGGGAATTACATTAAGCTAAAATGGACTTTCATTTGGAGTAACGTTCCAGGAACAGAGATGTTCAGGGAATCACTTGAAATTTTAAACAAACCTGAGCTAACTCCAGACCAATTTCCTAACACTAGGTCTTATTTTATTGCCGTATGTTACTGGGAAGATATGGAAAATAGACGTACAAAATCTCCAGGCAACATCAGAACAGCTTTCGAAAGAAATTTTGGCATCTCTGGGCTCCTGCTGCCTTCAGTAGTGAGTGCTTAAGAGAAATCCCATTACTGCATTAGAGAACTTTCCTTTTCAGAGATTTGTTTCCCACAGAAAAGCCCATGGGAACAAGATCATAAGGAGAAAGGAGCATATTGTGAAACCAGATCTACGCTCATCTCTTTCCTGGGCCGGGAGCTGGTGGAGTGTCTACCATCAGGAAGGACTTCACACCCAGTTCCCCAACAGCTAGTTTTGACAGAGTTTAATACTTGAAGCTGAGTAAAAAAGGTAGCAAAGGAGCCTGTTTCTAATTTTGCAAATAGTGCAGAGAAGTTAAAACCAAAACAAAACAAACCCTCGTTTCATGCAATACGGGAAGCGTCTGGCACCCAGATGCATCTGCTGGGAGGCAGATCTAAAACAAACAAGCGGGAGCACGTTCTCGCACACTCTGTAATTACACACTGGATCGTCCAGAGGCCAAAAGTATCAACAGCTTTAATATATGACTAGCGAGATTAAAAACAAAACAAAACAAAACAAAACGGGGCTGAGTGATCATTAGAGCTGATGGTCTGCTTGCTAGAAATTGCCAAGTGGTGGTTTGCAGCCAGGGCACCAAAGGAGAGGGATTATCTTGTGTTTGTCCCCTTCAACACACCAAGTAAGGCAATAAGCAGTGATTTGTGCTGCTGTGCAGAGCACCCTTAAAATAGAGGGGGTTCAGCCAATGTGCAGATACAGGAATGGGAATGGGTTAAAGCAAAGCTGAAAAGATTCTCAGTGCTTTTGCTGAGATTGTAATTAGGATTTAGGAGCTGCTTATTTTAGCTGCTCCTCCAGCACATTCCTGTAAGCACATACTGCCAGTGCTGCCAGTTGCTGAATTGTGCTAAGGAAGGGGCAGTAATGCAGCCAATCACAAATGGTGCAGATCTGTGTGATTAAAAGTTCTCTTTCTGCACATTCACTTCAAGAACTCAGGACAAACTTATTTAACATCACAGACAAGCATGAACACTCCAACATGAAAGTACTTGCCTAGCTTTATGTCAGGGATGTGTTTCTGTATTTTGCCAAAGTTGTTAGCACACACAGGGCTTGAAAAGCATAGAGCAAAACACTTGAGAAAGAGGTAAAACCAGCACTATGCTGCAAAAATTATGTCTGAAAATCACGTGCTATTGTCAGACTGGAATGTAGTCCCACAGCAGGCTAGCTGGGGACTTCCCATCTATATATAGGGTGTTGCAATCCTACCCTCTCACCCACATGTTCTCACCCTCAGTGGGATGCTAGCTCTGGCATTTCTGGAGCAGAAACAAGCTAGCTGCCTATGTCCCCTTTCATGTTGATGTTGCAAAAATCAGCTCTTGAGTTGGGGCGAGAGCACATGGTGAGGCAGGTTTTGGTGGGAAACCTCTTCATCACTTCCAGCTACTTAAGTGATTGAGAGAATGGTTAAGAAGTGACTCAGAGCTCTCCACTACTTGGTAGCATGTGGCATTAAACCTACACGCATGGCTCTCACAGAATGGTAGAATGGTAGGGGTTGGAAAGGTCTTCTGGGGATCATCTAGTCCAACCCCCCTGCTAAAGCAGGGTCACCTAGAGCAGGTTGCACAGAAAGGTGTCCAGGTAGGTTATGAAAATCTCCAGAGAAGAAGATTCCAGTCTTTCTGGTTGGCCTGTTCCAGGCCTCCATCTCTCTCAAAGGAAAGACGCTTTTCCTGATGCTGACATGGAACTTCCTATGTTTGTGCCTGTTGCCCCTTGTCCTGTCCCTGGGCACCACTGAAAAGAGACTGTCCCCATCCTCTTGACACCTGCCCTTTGGATATTAAGTATTAATAAGATTCCATCTCAGTCTTCTCCGAGCTAAACAGACCCAGATCTCTGCCTTTCCTCGTAAAGAGGAAATAGGAGCCATTTTGCACTGTGCCCAGCATCTAACCTGCAGAATGGACTTTGATAACTTCTCATGCTGTGAGCCACCACAGGTTATTAACAACCCTACAGCCAATTACACTTGACCTGCACATGCCATTGGGCACAAAGGTGGCATTTACCCTATAGTGTCTGTGACCATTCCCATGCTTCCAGACAACAGGAATGTGTACTCATATTGGTTCCCCATCATCCCACCAGTACTATAGAAAGGTGTAGTCTTCACTGCTCACATGTCTTTCTGCACAAAACCAAAATAACTGTTCAGTTTAAGCATAGAACCCCAATGCCCTCTGCTTGTTTTATTTGCTGTTCACACAAACCAGCTCAGAAAGCGTAGGTGTAATCTTTTTGTTCTCACCCTGTCGATTTCAGACTTATTTAAACAATTGTCAGGTGGCATGAGGCTTTTTTTAGTGAAGCCCAACATACACCCAGCACTCCTACATACACTACTCACTATGCCGCTTCTTAATATTTTCCATATCAGTCACTGCAACACACCAGGATATCCATATTGAAATCTGCCCTTCCCTTTTGATTCATTTGGAGATGTCACTGTGCACAGCTACAGATGTCAGCTGGCATCGGGTAAGGTGGCACTTACGTGTCATGACACAACTTCCTGAGTGGAGCAGTAAAAGTAAGGCACTGAGGAAACGGTCCCTTGCTGCTACCAGAGCAATAGAAAAAAACAATCACAGCGTGTTACTTAAGTGGATATTTAGTAATACACTGTAGTGAGATTATTTGTCAAGGTCTGGGCAAGTGAAAATGGAAAGTGAAAGTTTAAGACTTAGAACCAGATGCACATTAAAAGCATGTTGTACTCAAGCAGAATTTCTAACTTTTGGGATCTTTTTTGCTTTTATGAGAGCCTCCAGTTCTTGGAGTTGTGGTTTAACATGACAAATTCAATTTTCTTTTTAAAACATGTTTATAGCATTTGTGGTTGCAGAACAAAGGCCGAAATAAAACTTCCAAAAGCACAAAAGACTACAAAACCATAGGCCACCCATTGTCCCCCAGCCCAAAATCTCTTATTATTTAAAAGGTGTTTAATTTTTTTTTTTCTTTTTTCTATTTTGAGTGTTTAGGACTATGGTGCAATGCCTTTGCATTTGCTTGGAGCCCCTGTTGCTGCAGCACAGGGGGCTGTTGGAAGGTGACAGATTCTCACCACTGTGGAACATTTAAAAATTATTATTTAAACCTAGTTGTGGAGGGTCAGAGCCAGACTTTCAGCAGCAGCTTCTTAAAATAGCAACTGTTTTATTCAGTTTATAAACTTAAATACCATTTATGGACACAACTCCACAGACAAGGGTGGGACCCCCTTTTGATGTATGAACCTCATCTCTCAGACTGAGAGAATCAAACCAAACTGCCAAAATAAAGACACATCATGGAAAAACCTGCAGACAGACAGCAGAGGTGATAGACGAGTGTGGAGCTGCGTGTAAATCTAGAAACAGGCCCTGTATCATTGTTCATTTAACATCTACCAGTGTGTGAGCACAAGGGTGAAGCAGCTCCTGGACTTTGTTACTGTCCTGGAGGGACAGTCAGGCCCCAGCCCTTGCCAGCAGCAGGGACAGCAGGTCCCACAACAGCCTGCAGTCACAGCAAGGTCACGCACAAAGTACAAGAGTAGGTAAGAATTGCCTCGATGAGAACAGAGAAGTGATTTCACAATTAGTGCAGAACAAGAAAGAGGCTGCTCCATTCGTCACATCTCCAGGAGTGTGGTAACCCCTGTGTGTCCCTTGCCAGGCACCAGTGGCTCTCACTTCTCACTGCAACACTCATACCCGCTTCAGTGCAGCTAACGTGAGGTCTCAGGAATGGTTTTGGTTTTTCTTTTTTCTGTAATCCTAAATGGAATTAGTGGTGGTATGAAATGGCTTGACTATTTGCAAGGTTTGGGATGGTTTTTTTCGGTTTGCTTTGTTTGGGTTTTTGGGTGGTTGGTTTTGGGTTGTTTGCTTTGTTACCACAAGTTGGATACAAATAGTGTTAATTACATTCGACAGCCCATTATTCTAGCTTCCAGAGACAACCTGTGGAGTCAGGAAGGGAGCTGTTTCAGATGTTAAGCCAATCCCAGGGTAGAGAGGCAGTTTTTGCCTGAAATACACTGTCCAGACTTCACACCTGCATGTACACAGATTGAGGATCTGAACACATGGGTGCAACTGGCTGAAATATGTTGGGTATACATCACTTTGTAATCACAAAAAGACTCTCCTCCTTGTGGATGACACCTAGAAGAAAAATTTTGAGAAAGAGAGGGAAAAAGAGAGAGGGAAGGAGGGAGGGAAAGTACAAGCAGAAATGAGAACTCAAACATTTTAACAAGAGGCCCTGCAAAACCGCACATTTTTAAACAAGTGCTGTAGTTTTAACTCTAAATCTTGTTGCATCTTTGTAAATGCAAGAAGCAGAAAATAAGTAAGCATAATAAGATATTTGTATTTTCTATCTAAACATTTCAAGAGCCAGAAATAGGATGGGGTTGGACAGGGTGCACGAGAAGTTAATGTAAAACAACATTATTTATAAATAAATTCTCTGAGGAATGATACAAATAACTTTTCTAACATGGACTTAAATTCTAACCATATTTTCCTTAAAGACTTTGAGGACTTTTGGTTATTCTTTCAGAGAAACTGCCAGTGTCAGATACATATCTCTGTGATAGCCTAGCAAAGCACTATGAAATGAAGATCTCCAGGACCAGTTTGCTCTTTGCTGCTGACCTTGGGCTCTGTAGAGGTGGTGGATGGGGTCTACACAGTATCTGGCTCACAAGTAAATTTCAAAGTGAGAGAAGAGTCTGATGGCAGTTGAGCCACACAGCCGGTAAGCAGTGCTGCAAGCCAATGTGCAGGAAGGTAGGAGGACATTTTCATCACCAGCCATTTATCTCCTGTTGTAGGGAAGCCCAAGTTTTGTCTGGGGTACTCTGGTTCTGACCCCACCCTGCAGACACAGAACATTTCTGCGTATGTTAAGTGAATGAGTCCCCCTTCGTCTGTGCAAAATTTTGCACTTTTGCCTTCAAACATAAGGCCAAGCCCTCCACATCCTCCTACCAGCAAGCCTGGGCTGTTGACAGAGGTTGCAACTCCTTTCCTGCCTCACTGGGGATAGATTGCTGGTACATCAGAGACTACTGCAAAGTCCAGACCAGACAATTCTTGTTTGGGGAGAAAATGAGAAAGCACAAAAGGTGACTGCAGGTTATGTTTATAGATGTACTGTGCAATGGCAAAAGCAGTACAGAAACTAGAGAATACAGAAGGGCACCAAAAAAATACCAGTTCCCTACAGATTTCATATGTCACCTACCTGTGAATGATCTGCACAGAGATGGAGTATGAGCTGGCTGCAGCTGTGTCCAGACTAGGACAATAGTATGCATTTAAAATGTCTCTGGAAATCAAAGCACTACTTCAGTACTTGAATTCTAGACTTAAAGACTGTGTCTTGATGTATATACTCAGGGAAGATGAAGGAAAATTTTACAAGCAAACCTAATCCAAGCATTTCTTCAACATGCCCAATTTTGCACCCATTATTATGGTCTTTTGACACAGAAGTACCTGTATAATTTTTGTGCTGATGCAATATCTATTTGTGTAGCACACAATGCTCTGTGACATTCACCAGAAATTCTCAGGGAGGAAATCCTGACTTCTTGGTACTGCCTTCATGCAACCTTCCCTTCCTTCCTCCTCTCTGTACAGTGCAAAAAGTACAGGGAATGTCCTCTGCCACCAGCTGTACATCTAACAACGCAGATCTCTTCTTACTTCCCCATGTGGTTCAGGTTCATTTATACTATTCACAAACAAACACTGTGTTGTCAGATGCAATTTTGTGGGATAAAACAATCTCTCCTTGCTCTTGCTCTCTCCTGGTGTACTGTACACCCTTCTTTTTCTGCTTAGTACACAAACCAGTAAGTATGTGCATTTAATATGGTATTTTGTCTCTGGTTTTGAGATATCTTGCTACTTGTAGCTAAGTAGCTCTGAATGTTCGTGCTAGCTCTCTTGAAATAATTCATCTTGCAGTAGGGTCGGTAGGTTCTCGCTATTGACTTGAAAAGAGTTTTATCCTAGCCGACAATTTTGAACCAAATACATCTTATTTTTCTGATAGAAACAGTGTATTTTGATATTTTTGCTAATGCTTTATCCACCCGTTGTGCATACAGTCTGTGTTTAGGATTACAAAGTCTTGGAAAATGCAGGGGAGGGAATGGAAAAACCCTAGAGCTCCTGGTTTGGGATCTATCTGAAATGCACTGATGGATGTTGATAGCATGTAGGCACTCAGTTACAACAGAACACCCACTGCCAATGTCAAGTCTATAAATAAAAGAATACTGAACTTTGCTCTTCCACATCCAGCTCATTCAAAGGGAACAAATTATATTCTCATATATTGTACTGAGGTTTCTACACTGAGTTTTATTCTCAATTGGTTTTTAAGATGAAAATAACATTTTTCTGTTGATGGAAATGCCAGTAACTTCAAAAGCAGGTTTCATTATCTCCCTATAATCAGTTTTTCAAGTATTACATATTTTTTATGGAGAGGTTTACCTTTGCCAGCATAAGCTAGCAGTGAACCATTTGGAATCAATAACATCCAGTTCTGAGCTATATAACCCATATGTCATCGAGCATCTGCCATGTGCCCACTTCTGCTGCATTTTGTAAGCACTTACTGGCCTCTGCTGCTGTTATAGGTAGCTGGAAGACAACCTCATCAATACATATTCTGTATCCATTTACACCTTCCTGTGTCTCTCTTCGCTTTTCTGACCTGTGCTGCCCATCACTCAAATACAGAGGCACCTTACTTCTTAGCAACTGCAAGCATCTCTGACAAATAATAAAGTCTCTTCCTGAGTGGAGGTCACATTGTTGTACAGCGAGAGCCTTGCTAACGTCAGGAGTGATTTATTATTGGCTGGAGATTTTGATCAGATAATATTATTTGTGTTGGTAGATTGCTCACATGTTGGGATTAGTGCAAGACACTGAACAAGGAACGCAGTGTTCTGCTCCTATTTATGTTTCTTGCTATAGTTCCCTCAAAGACTAACGTTATTAACTTCCCCTGTCAGACAAATTACACTTAATTTCAGGTCATTTATACCTGCCCTCTTACACCTCGGGAGATCTTAGATGAGCTTAAAATCTGAGGGATAGCTGAAGTATAGGTGTAGCAATGTGCAATACACATTTTTATGTCAAAATAGACATTTGTGGATACCTCCTGTCACAACTGAGGACTTCAAGCCATTGGCAGAAGACCAGGAGAAGCTCCGTTGACTTGTGACATTACTCACGCACATTGCTAGACCTAAGGTCTCACTGCTTGCTTTCTGGAAGTTTTGGAGCAACACTCACTAAAGACAGACCTGAGCCTTGCTCATCAGACTCTCTGGCAAGGGGACGTCTACATTTCACAGGGCAGGGTGTCCCCTAGCATGCTCAGCAGCTCTGTGCTGCAGAGCCTCAGCTTCTGCACATTCGACTCTGCTGGGATCAGTGGAATTGCAAGCAGCTGGAAGGATGAAGCAAGAAGAGATCTGCAGAGAAAAGTCTTCAAAGCACATGCTTCCCTGTGCCTAAATTTTGGGGTTGTATATGCACTAAAATCCATCTAGGTTTCTTTCCTTGAATTAAAGAATTGCATCCTCCCCCTCTTTGCAAAGCAATTCCACTTATGGCCAGGGCTGGAATAGCATCTACTTCATTCACTGCTGGCTGGGGAGTTGTAAGTGACTAAACCACAAACGCCTGTATATTGACTGCAGCAATCGTAACAACCTGCACACAGGACGTGGAACAGGGAGCAATCTGAGGGTGATTATACACGTAAATAACAGATCTATTTAGTCAGAGGCTGATGTTTTTGAATAGCTGCTCTCCAGCACCCAAGCACAGTCCAAACACAAAATATTTTCCACTGTTTCCCTTTTCACACATGCTCAAGAGTTTTCCAAACCATTCACCTCTGGCAAAAAGCTTTACGCCTGGCCCCTGATAGAAGGTCAGCTTGTTTTGAAACATGAACAAAACTCTTTCAATCCTTAAAGATGTGGGGCAGCAAATGAATTCACTTTTAGAGATGAGGATTTTTTTATTTCGATATTGTCACAAGATGTGTTCACCCAGTTCCTTAAAATTTATAGTTCATTTTTTGAATGAGACTTTTCCAGACTGGTAAATGGAATTATCCCCTAATAATTTAAATACGTAACAGGAAAATTAGGTCTCACATTGCTACACAGAAAGATTTTATTTTTTCACCAAAACCTATTTTAGTCCTGTACTTTTTGTGCCATCGTCAGATTTTTTTTTATGTGCGCGTGCTGACATTTGCATAAATTCCATGAGGGAGAGTGAAATGTTTCAGGGAAACACAATGCAAAGTCCAGGAAGAGAAAAGTTTTCATATGGGTAGAAAGGAAACAACAGTGCCAAGGTTAACTGGGGAAGTATTTTCCATTGTGCCACACAGGGCTTGCTCCCCATTTCTGGCTACATTAATTCTGAGAGGTACTCTCGAAACCATACATTTTCACCAAACTGGTGTGTTTTGGCAAACTGTTTCTGTACAGTTCCTCTACACTCTATCAGCAGAACAAGTACAAACAGATGTGATGCCATTAAGACTTAACTCTGATGACATTACTGAAAAAACCCTCTGCACAGACCATCCTCCTGCTCTCGGGCAGCTTGCCCAGGATCTGCTCTGGCACTTGTCAGGCCGTTCTGTTTTAACTCATTGAAATAGCAGAAAATTATCCATTAAAAAAAAAAAGTTTAATGTTTTATGTTATGTTAGAAAGATTAATTAACTCAATTATGGTTCAGAACTAGTTCAAGGATGGGGCAGGACTTCATAGTCAAGAGCAAGCAGAGGAAAGGGCAGAGGAAGGAAGAGGTTGGGCAGGGAAGAAGAAATAGCAGCAAAACAAGCTGTTGCATTGTCTAGACTGCCACGGTAAACAAGGCTGAATACCTAAGAAATTTCACCTTGGCCATCAAGATACACCTTGGCTGCAACATGAAGACTAACAAGGGAATATAAGAAGTAGTGAGACTTGGTGGAGTAACAGTCATCTTAAAAACCTGCAGATGTCTTAATGATACGTAAGTTTGCACATTAGCAAATGGAAAAAAAATCTTCTGAGACACAGTATCAGTTTTAAGCTGCAGCTATCTTCTACCTCCAACTCTCATCTACTTCTGTGATTATATTTTAACTCTGATAATTTATTGCATGGCCTCTGTAAATGTTATGTATGTTAGATCATTTTGTCATTCAGCTTCCATTTCCCACAAAGACCACCTTTGCTGTTTCTTACCAAATCTTCTTTTCTATGAGAAGACCATTTGAATAATGACTGCAATGGCAATGACTTTTCATAGAGAGGCACCAGCACAATTCACACCATTACGATATTTCCAGCTGTCCCAGTTACACACAAATTCAAAGAAAAGAGATGAAAATAAAAAGGCTGGATGCACCTCAGATAGCCTCCACTTGTCTAAAGACAAACTTTCTTTAGTCACATTATCAAATTACCCACTACATCCAATAGCTCATAAATCCAGAGTTGGAGAACGATCAGAAGCAGGGAGGCTGCCAGGAAAGATATTTAGGGTGACACTTTCTCTTGTATCACCAGCACAGCTGATGAGTTGCTGTTTGTTTTACAGTTACCTTACAGTTAAAAAGTCACATGGAAATGCAGTACACAACAGAAAATGTTCATCTCAGGATTGAAAAAGGCATTTGTAGAAATAAAATAATTTTGACTATATATATAAGAGAAAGAATTATTTTTGTTAAATACCAGGGAAAAACAACTAAGAAAATATATGGTGATGACACAAGAAGACAAAGTCAGAGTTTAGAGATGAATCTTTAACCCTTAGTGCTTACCTGGTTATTGACTGAGGTCTTGTCTCCACACTTCTGGTACAGAAGACCAGCATTATGCAATGATATTGTTTCTACTGCTCCTTCCTTAGAGTTATTCACTACAGCATAGGTAAAAAAGATGACCAAGGACTCAAATACTCCAATTCTGTTCCATAAGAAACTTCAGGATTTTGGACAACTCGGTGTTTCTATATTTTTTTCTGTTTCCTCATTAGTGATTCATTCACTTTTTTTAACCTTTCTGGACTGTGTTCTTGATTTTGGTTATAACCTCTGTATGGCAGGTGAGAGCCCAAATGAATCTCAGATGCAACAAAGCATTCAATCTCAATGCATTACCATATAAAAAAAGTCCTTGTGACCTTCACAGGGACAGAGTCACTTCATATTACACCTCTGTATAGTCTTCATTTATTTTTTTATAATTATTAGACCATTCTTGCACATCTTCTAGATGAAAACCTCACTTATTTTATTCTTTAGAATGAACTATGTTTTTTTTTTTTTCTACTATCACATTTCAAATGAATTCCCCATATGTAACTCCATCCCTTCATCTTCTGGTGCAGGCCAAAGACTTTTTAATAAATCCAGATTTCTGAGATTAAAAAAAAAAAAAAAAAAGAGCAAGAGTAAAAAAGACGACAGAGAACAAGAAACTGTAGAAAACCACAGCTGGTCTAAAATTTTGATACTCATGGGAGAATGACGGCACTTGCACCACCGACTAAAATTAATTGGTATTGCACATTTCAGCCATCCAGCTCAGACAGCTGGCAAGTCCTTAGAACATTTGAGTTTTACTTCTCCACAAAATCTGACTCTATGCAAAATGCTGAAATGTTTGTTTTCTTGCTTACAACGTAATTTCTTTTGAAAGAACATCCCTCATCCTACAAACAAGGAACTCAAGCATTTATAACAATGTAATTTAAAGAGAACACGAATAGTTTAAAATTGGGTTAAAAAATTCTGGCTTGTAGCACTTAATGGAAGATGGAAAATAACGCAGTCAACAAAGAAATATTATATTTCACATGGGAAATGTTCTAATCTATTCTTAACTCACTTTTATCAATAATCCCCATAGATGGCTTCTGGCCATTCCAGATGAATAATTTAGAGCCAGGAACAAAAAGCAACTTGGACAGACGTTATCTACATCTGTAATTCATCTGCCTTGCTATATTAAGTCATTCACCTGTTAAAAACGAATTTACTAATATATAGATGAATATGCCTAAAGGTTACACAGCTAAAAATAACACTGCATCCAGGATTTTCTATACTGTGAAATACATAAATTATCCTTGTCAGTATGCTGCTATAAAAAGGCATCGGCTTTTATTTCTGGAAGCAGACATTTCAAAGTTCAGTCAGGGGTTACATTTTGCAAACACAGCTTAAATAATTTTGCAGCATTTACAAAAGTGCACATTTTGGCTTTAAGGATACTTTATTATTGGCATTATTCATCATAAAAGCTATCAGCCTCACCATCTGTGAATAGTAGCACATACCTAAATTGAAGAAAATTTTTAATTTTTTTTTCCTTTATTTATTTTTTCTCTCCCCCCCCCCCCCCCTTTTTTTTTTTTTTTTCAAATGCTCTGTGGCTGATCTAACTTAAACCTGCAAAATCACTTCCCAAGCATGCTCCTTCTTCCCTGAGAAGGGTGAATGGGAAGCTGCAGCTCCTTCTTCCCTCCCACAACCGCTGAACTCCCAGCTGGAACCTGCACCCACACTGCTTGTAACTCCTTGCTCTCCATTGGGTTCCCAATCACTTGCAACACAAAGTAGTCATTGCAATAGTCAGACAGTGTCTGCTCCCCACAGAATTTCTACTCCAAGCTCTCTTGGGCTAGAAGGAATGTGACTTTATCCCAGCTCGAGCATTGTGAATAAAAACATTTGCAAAGCTGCCCGTGTGCATCACAGCGTCTGTGTTGCTGTTGCTGAAGACCTGGTAGGGCCTAATAAAATATTTATTGCTTGTCATTATATACAAGATGGAAGAAGTACTCTTTGACCTTGACTCCTGGGAGCTTGAGATTCCTTTCACTGGCCTGAAAGAGACAAAAAAGTGGTTTCCATCTGTAATTTGGATCTGGAAATCACTCAGATGTAGACTTACATCTAACACTACAGCTAACATCTCCAGTGGCCAGGACATTACCCTTTGGTACCACTTAGCAAGGCCTTACTAGAAATGAGTGAAGTCATCTATGTACAGCCACTGTCTTGCAGTTACCTTCTGCTAATGAAAATGCAGCAGAAAAGTCAGTGTGGCAGAATGCCAGTTACATTAAATACAAAACATGCAGCTGGTAAGCTTTTGTCTATAAAAAGTTAGCTGAGGGTCAAAACAACAATGGAAAATTGTAGTCCCAGTGTCAACACAATGCCAAGTATTGTCAGAAACAGAGTTTTTGCTCCAACCAAGCAGATGGAAATTATTCTATTGCATCAAGATAAAGCAGGGCTCCCACCCAGGAGCTGACTGCACAAATACATCTCTGCCTGAGCTGAGCCTTTCAACCATCCCCATGCAAAGCAGCTTTCAGAAGGAAAGTTTGATATTCAACTATTTTTACTATTGCTCTCTATTTCTTTTGTTCAGGGATGCAAACGCAAAGACAACTCTTTCCATGAAAAAACAAGAGGTTTCCTTGGATAAGCAGGATGTTGGGTTTTCTTTGGAGTCACACACACACCTGTTCTCTTTATGGCTGTGTAAACATCCTCAACTCCCCACAGATCCTTTTACATACTGTACACATAACACATCTTCCTCTTGCTATATTCATCACTGGGCTTCAGTGGGAGTGGTTGACGTGTCACTTAGAGTGCTCATGTTGTTAGTGGAGTACATTAATCACTCATTATCTCATTTTTGCAGAAAAGAGCAAAGACAAATACATGAATCCATGCACAAACATTACAAAGAAATACACAAGTATTTCTTTCAGCAGAACAAATATTGAGAAGTTACCTGTCAAATCACAAGATCAGCTGGCATCCTGGTCTACAGTATTACTTATATTTACTTTCTCTTGTCTTATCTAACTTGATTAACTTGCATTCAGGATATAAGCATACATTCATGTTTATCTTTCCAAATATAGTACCATAACTGGACTAAAACTCTGCTAGAGTGAAATTCCACTCAAGTCAGTGGTACCCAACCACGTTCCAACATGTGGGCTGGGTTCTTTTGTTTTGATTATTTAGATCACATCTTTAATCACTGCCATAGCCCCACTTAAGTCCAGCACTACCAGAACTGGGGTGGGCTGGACACAGGGGCTAGGCAGTCCAGCCACTGCCTCCAGCAGGATGCTTTGGGATATCATCCTCCTGATATTTGCAAGTAAACAAGCAGGAAGTAGTGTCCACCTCTCCATTTCCACATTTCCCCACTCTTGTAGGTCCACGCCCTTCATCCAGTTTTCTTTTTCACAGCTCCTTTCCTCTGTCTCCCCAATTCATATGGGCTTTCAGTTGCCTGCGTGCCCCTTTTCCCTTCCTTTGCACCTAAGAACCATACAATGCTGCAGGAAAACCTTGATTGCCTTTCTCCAGCAACAGCAGACAAACACGAATTAGTAAGTTCGGATTTAAAGATGAGGTTTTTCAAAGCAGCAAGTGCACTGCACCTTGAGGCAGGAGGTTCCCTCAAGCAGCAGGCTTATGTAAGTTTACACCAATTAAGACTTGGCTCTATGTCAGTGAAAGTACAAAACTATCAGAGAAAACATTCACTTTTTAATCACAACATTTAACAGTTTACCACATCAAAGAAACCTAGGCTGGTTTAGGGTTCCAGGTAGGAAAACAAAACTTTGGTTTCATATGCTTATAGTTTTAAAACCCAAAGCAGCAGCAGCTAATGAGCAGCAGTTGACATTTGGCTTTAAATCATTTAAGTCTGAAGCTTGAATGGTCAAAGTAGCAGCATATTTATGGACCTGAAACTTTTAGGCTTTGCATGTATCAAATTTATGAGCTAAAGAAAATTAAAGAAGATTAATGTCTTCAGTTACAGCAGCATCTTTTTAGAATAAGTTTCTCTGACAGACATTCAGTGGGAGTTACTTTCAGAGATGTAAATGCAAACCTTCACATCGCTGTTCCTGGAAAACAAATAGTCCTTTGTTACCAGCAAGCTGAAAATGAAGTAATGTAACAAAGAACAGAGGTGTTTGTTGGCTCGGTGGCTCTTCTAGAGTTACTACACTTGCGATTCAGTTCCTCAATTTGAGGTTGCAGTTTTCTTGTAAGATCAAAGACAGTTCCAATATACGTAATAAATAACAGACTATCTTAAAACATTTATCATCTTAATAAACAAAAGACAGGGAGAGAGACAGGAAATTAATATATTCATTTTAGAAATAACATCAAAAACTATGATCTGTGGAAGAATAATAAGAGGAAACAGAAGATAAAGCACACTGGAGTAATTTCAGACAAAGAAGAAAATAACATTCTTCTAAACTAGCAGGGGAGCTACAGTGAGGGTGAGCTGGGTAGTTAGAGGTTATAAATAATATGGAACAATAGAGAACAAGAAATATCAGAACTTTTCAAGCCAAGGAAGAGGAAAGAAATGGGACTGTAAAGTTTCATAAAGTTTTGGGTTTTTTTTCCAGTAATGAGTACTCTTATGAGGGAGACACTACTTTTTTCCTCTTCAGTGTTTATAAGTGTCCCTCTTATTGCATGTCAGACTTGGAAAAACCAGGGCTGAGGAAAAACTTTACCTAGTATCAAGGCTATTGGCACATATCCACAGGGTAAAGTCAGAGAACTTGTAATTGAACATTTTGAGTGAGACTGAGATAAAGATGCTGAAATTAAAGTTTTCGAAGTGATTGTACAATAGAGGGAGATCTTAAATACAACAATATTTGAATGGAAATCATTAAATAAATAAATTAAAAAAAAAAAAAAAAAGAAGTTTAACTTCAGTCCCAAGCAAAAGAAATAAAAATATCTATAAGCATTACTTTCCACAACTCTGGTTACCTTTATGTTTTTAGAAATGATTGATGAGTTCCATGACCAGCTTGTCTTTGAGAACCAGTCTGGAGTCTAATGAGCTCCTAATTTCATAGGAATTACTTTTTCTCAAGCATATTTTACCAAATTATAAAAGCATTCCTCTGCACAGATTTCTCCCCCTCCACCCCACTACATTCTCATCTACTTTAATCAAGCATCAAGGTACAACAGTTGCAGGCCTTCACTATTACCCTGCAATGCACAAGGAAAAGTTACAGAGTGAGAGGAGAGATACAGGAGGGGCAATGGCAGCAACAATGGAAAAAAAGGGACCTCATTGTAATACTTGTTGTGACTTAAGAATTCTTAATTATTCTACTAGATCAAACTCAGGCAATCCCACCTCCCAACAATCAACATTTGGATACTTCAGTGAAATCCCCTATTTAGCTTATAGAAATCTATTTATAGTAGTCACTATAATCATCCAGTTTTCAGACCTTTCATGAGTATTGCATTACATTCTCTGTTTTCCAAAATGAGTCATTATTGCTTCATTTTTTTAAGTCGTTTTTGAAGACAATACAATACACAGAGATAATGCCATATTTTCCTCCCTCCAGAAGTTTCCACAATAATTTTCTTGTTCCAATTCAGAGGGCATTATAAAAAAAAAAAACCAAAAAAACCCAAAAACAAACCAAACCATATAATGACATTTCTACCGTTCTTGGGTCATCAACTGCTTTTCATCAGCATAGTTCCAGTTCAGTTACCAGTTCTAATGAGTTCTTTCTCACTGAAATTAGTGACGTGATACAGATATACATGCAATTAAGATTTGGTCAAATTACATAAATAAGCTAATGCCCATAGCAAGAAATTATTTATATTTTAACAGTTAGAGAAACAACAGTTCATTTATTTTTTAAAAAAGTTTAAGGGTAGTATAATTAGGAGGAGCACTGAAAAATAATCACATATGTGACTACAGTAATTTAAAGGGGTAGGCAAAATTCTTTTAGATCAACTAGCAACTCTTAAAAACGCTTGTGAATCACTAGGCAGTTTTCTCCCTAAAATTCCTTTTTTCCCCACAGAGCAGTGGATGATAGTACATTGTATATTTTAGATCAGCATGGTCTAAATATGAGAGTTTTGTAAACATCAGTTTGAAATACTTTAATAAAGCAAGGCGGATATATATCAGACGTGAAGGGAGAGAAGGTAAATGGAGTAGATGCCAGTTTGCACTATGGTCTTCTGTCCTTTCAGAGTGCAGGACCCAGAAGAGGCTCTGGGGGTGGGAGAATGTGATCCACCTGCTCCTCCAGCAGGTCCCCAGAGAGCGTAAGGGTCTCTTCTGGATCTTGCATACCTGCTGCAAAATTAACATCCCCACCTGGACTCTGATGAATAGAATAAGCAGAATGGAGGCTTAGCAACAGCCTCTTTTGAATGCGAGGGGGTTTTGCCCAACTTCATATTCCTAAATAAAAATTTCTATACTGGTACTCGCTGCCTAGCTTTCTTTTAAGATGAGATAAGAGAAATAGACATTTCAAAGTTGTGTAGTCTGCTTTAAATGGACAGATGTTTAAAATAGAGCAGTTGAATGACAGTCCAGATGAACTTATTTCTCTGCATTTAATACAGTGCTAAGCAATCAGTTCAGTAATAGCACCTATACATATAAAAGATAAATCCTACCTCTGTTTCTCACTGGGAGTAGTTGTCTGAAGGCAAAGGGCATGGCCCAACTTCAATTGCTGCCACTACCATAACTGGCATTCATTTTATGCTAGAAAGAACAGTGGCCTCACAGCTGTCCAGGAGGCATTTAGGAAAACTCATAAATCTGTCCCCAGTGTGACCACCCAGACAGCACAGACCTGCAGGATGCTCAACACGGATCACTGCCAGATCAGAGCTTGCATGTCTTGATTAAAGAGTGTTCACAGCTATTTTTAAATAATAGAAAACAGGCCTAACAAGGAAAGACAATTAACTAGTCTATATTTGGACACATACTTTCTGACAATGGATTTGGCTTCCCCTTGCCTTTGCTCTTTTCTGACCCAAGTGATTCAATATTTTATCCTGATCTTCAAACTAAAAAACCAGGACTAGATGCATTTGTTACACATGTGATTTCTATGACTGATTTATTTAAATATAGTGACAAATTCTTGTCTTAGTTCTCCTTTGCTTCTCTTCCTCTCTCTGTTCTCTTCCAGGCAACAAGTAAAAATACCTCAACCAACATATTTCATCTCAACTTAAAGTCTGGTCAGAAACAATGTTTTGTCTGAGTTAATATTTTGTAAATACTGTGTTGTGATACAGGATTAACTTTCACACTGATTTAATGTAAATAATATGAGATCTGAAAAAAAACTATAGAGGGGGGTTGTTTGGGTTTTTTTTTTCTACTTTCTTTATCATCAGCTGGTATGTTGTGTGGCCAATAGAAATAAAAGACTGCATCTCATACAAACTCATGACATCTATGTTAATTTCAGTGAAAAACAAACAGTTCCTGTTTTATCCCCAGGAACATGCATGGGTTTTAGTTATCAATAACTGGGATCTCTTAAAGCCATAACTTCAGAAGTGCTAAAGCTATTGTAGGCCTGCAGAAATGATAGTCTCAGCAGCTCTGTCTTAAAATAACCACTGACCAGTCATCTCCAATAAACAAATTAATAAATATCCTATATTTTATAAGAGAAATTTAGCAAAAAGAGCGTAACTAATCCTTCAGATTTATTTAGGAGATAACATTGAGAAATTGTTAGTCATTTAACATCTACCTGATTTAAACTTTACAGTTCAAGATTTCAGTATGTCCTATCACTGTACATATTCTACTTTTTAATAACATTCACATGAATTTAACAGGTAAACTAAAAAAAACCCTTATGTTCCCTTTATGGATCACAAAAGATTGTTCTGCACAGATACTGCACAGGAAAAAAAAGTTAACTTCTTTCAAGTTTTCTGCACAAATCTAAGGAATTCTTGTAAAGCACAAGAACAGAAATTACCAGCTGAACGTGAGCAAAAAGGCCAAAATCAGGCCTTTGAGGGAAAGGCTTGATTGTTTACTATTTAAAAAAAAAAAAAAAAAAAAAATTCAAACAAGACGCAGAAGTTAGGTACATTTAAATTACAAATTAGATGCATGTTTTCAATGAGTGCTAACACCCACTGGAAACAACAGAGAAGAAACAGCGAGCACTTTCTGCACAGATATAAAGTTAAGGTGAAATGAGCATCTGTGGCCTGGGAACAGGCTGCATTTGGAATTAGAATGAAAGTACCTGACCGGTCCAACTGTGAGGTCCTGAAAAAGTGTCTCTGAAGGAGAAAGCAGAAAAAGAAACTCCTAAAAAATGTCAAGATGGAATCTGATTAGTTTAAGGTGGTTACTGTAAGAGCTGCAAGGTATGTCCAGCTGAGACTATTGTGAAGAATTTTGGTAGCAAGATGGAAAATACAGGTTGCAAGGCTGTGGAGATCTGCTCTCCTAACAAGCCAAACAGAACAGTCCTACACTCGTAAACCAGCGGCATCGTCATGAGACCTGGCTTCCTATCTAATTATTCTTATTGAAGCTACCTTTTCACTGGATACACTGGGACTCTAGCTAGAGAAAAATATAGGAGTAGCTGATCCACAGGGATCGGGTTAGTGTTACTCAAGGTATACTAATGTTTATGTTCATCTCCTACTGAAGTTCATATGAATTTTCACAGTGATTCCCAAAGAGCTGAGTTGGTCTCTTAGGGCAGAACAGATACAGAAAACTTATTCATTACTTGTTCTTGTCCTTAAGTAGCATCTCTATGTCTGCTTTCAGCTACTCCAACCTGTTTTTACAGGCTGAACCTGAAATGGTTTGGTTTGGATGAATGCCTGTGAAAGATATACAAAGTCAACCTTTGTTTACTTGTTCTAGCATTGTTTTTAGTTGCTGCTAATATCTTCTATCCCACAAAAATAAAAAGCTTCTTATATCTTGATGGTGTAGAAATCACAATCCCTTGCATGGGAAGTACCCCATGACATACTGAACCCCCCCTATAACTATTGACATTTGTGTGCTAGGCGAGATACCAAAGAAGCAGTCATTTACTGTTTGTGAACAAGCTGAACATCAGAGAGGTCCATGCTTGAGTATCTTGCTGCTTTGTGGAATTGATAATAATTAAACAGAAAGCCACCAACCCTAAAAGTAAATTTCCCATGCAGATGAGTATTTTCCTATAGTTTATTTGACATCAAGTATGTAGAGCAAACTCCTACTTAGAGACAATAAAAAGAATGAAACAGGAAGATAATTCAAAAAGTTTTATAAAAAAATACTGCAAATTCTGAGAGCAGGGGAGCAGAGAGGGAGAGGGTGCAAGAGCCGCTCCCTCTGCAGGCACTGGGCTCCCTCTCGGCACAGCAGGTGACAGTAAAGTCCTCAGGGCTGGCTGCTGCTTTCAAGCCATGGAACCCTGCGCTGGCCCTGACGTGCTACCCACACAGCCCAGAGCAATGGGATAACTCAATAGAAAAATTTTAGAATAATTGAATCAATGCAAATGTTTCTTACCTCAAACCACGAGCAGGATTTATAAAAATCAAGTTTTCACATCTAGTGAAGTGTCCTTGGAGTAGTACATAATTTGCAACCTGGAAAACTGCAGTTATTTTCATTTGCACTGATCTATTCTCACATAGAATTTACCATGTTTTAATAGTTACTGGAAGATTAGTAGCATGATCCCTCATCTCAGCCCTCTCATCTAGAAATCTTAAAACTTAATGTTTCCTTATTGAATGTATCATATGGCACCAATTACTAGTTTTACTGTACTTTCACTTTGTCCCGTAACAAACAGATTAAAAATAATTTTAAAAAATGCTGCACTTTAATATAGCATAATTCTCTCTAGTCCCCATATTGAAAGGAATGAGAGATTATTACATGTTAGCAAAGCAGAAAATGAAGGCATAGTAAGGAGAAAAGACTTGTACTTCAAAGTAGGGGACAAATCTTGAAACCCAAGGTTTTCAAGAAAACCCCATCTCGAAAGGGTGGAAAAAAAAGTTAAGCTTAGTTTGATTTCAGACTTCTAAGTTTGGGCAAAGCATTTGAGGCAATCTGAATGCAGTCTCTGTGGATGCAAAGTTCATAGACGTGACTGTCTGCAGGAATGTATTACAAGGTCAGTTATATTTGCTTTTGCACACAAATGGAAATGATTCCCATATGTATTTACTGGACTCTTTGACAATGTTATGGAAGACATTTGGTCAGTCAGAAGATCAACCAGTGTGGTGAAGTGTATCATGTTTTCTTCAGATCCATTGCAAAATGGATAGATGTTTCTGGATGAAATATCTGAAAATGAAGTGAATTTTTTTCAAAGAACCTTACTCAATCACTTCCAGCAGCCTTTTGTAATCTCATCCTCACTGCAGCTCTGGTCACTTTTCTCTCCTGTCAGATAGGTATTGAAGAAAAAACTGTGTCAAATCATGGAGTGTGGCTTATTTTTTCTGCTGTTGTTCAGACAAAATGAACAATACTGCCAACTAAAATTCAAGCTAATCAAGACCTGGTTAAACATCTAGATGCATCCACTGAACCTTACATCTTTACTTACACAGGAGAGCAAAATGCCTGCAGCACTGGAAGGATCAATTGCTACTTCAGGTTACTCAGAAAGGTTCTTATTTGAAGAAGATATTTATGCAGGCAAGCAATTACACACCTGGAAAAGTGCTGTCTTTTCAGGTTTTGGTTGTGCCATTTTACAAAAGATACGGTCTAACTGGAACCTCCACATTCAGTAATTCTCATGCAAGGGAAACTTTAAAATCTTTAACTAAAATGATATAGAAGCAACTTATCTTGCAATTTGGTTCAGTTTTAAATTATAATTATGAGGGTCAAATCCTTCTCTTTGTTGCCATCAACTTTAAAAGGATTAGAGAGGTGTAAAAGAACAGGATTTGTGCCACTTGAAATAAATTTTAGCCAAGTGTCACTTCTTTTAAGCAGGTTTAATTTCAAGTAAATAGTTAAAAAACAACTCTGGCAGTAACAACTTAAAGCATTCAGTAAATACATTATCTCCAACACACTGACTGATGACACCAAGCAAACCCAAGAAGTTTTTGGACAGATTTTTCTTCATGGGACCTGTAATCATCTTTTGCGTAGAGTTTTTCCCTCTGCTCAGATCTGACAGCAACTTAGTAAACAAGGTATTTCTTGGTAGGCTCAGCTATTCATGTCAAAGTATTTTAAGAATCTGTCTTTAATTTATTGCTGGAAGAAACAAGACTGCTGAACCTTAAGGCTTTTGCACATTGTGGGAACACATGAGGCCTTGAAAGCTTTGTCCACAGACCCCACAATAAGTATGACTCATGGAATGCTATTCTTTTCTCAGTAGTCAATAAAAGAAATATTATTTATAACTTTATACAAGCTGTTAAGAAATTGTTTTTCTTTGAAGTTTAGGCATAGCAGAGCAATAATAATAATTTGGGTAAAATGTAATGTTTGCAGTTTCTTTGAATTGGGGCAACACATCATATCTTGGCAAAATATCTAGTTATGATGAAGGATCCCAATTCCCCCCAATAATTCTAACATTCACAAGTTTGCTGAGGTCTAATTTCTGACTGGTTTTTGGCTCAGAAATGACTTGAGCACCAAAGTAATTTTAAGAACATGAATAGCGGAAGAGTTCCCTTGCCTTAGGGCTCTCACTCCTGTGCCTCATGCTAGGTCTTTACATATATCCTCAAAAAGTCCTACAGTTCTCAAGAAAAGCTGCAAGTAGGATACATCAAAAACTTTCAGCACAGACTCATCTGTTCCCACTACAATTTGTAGCAAAGGCTTGGTAAAACTCCCTACAGCAGAGTTATAACAAGCTGTATGTTACATGACTGTTACTGCTGTTATCAGTTGTGCCGTGAGAACTTCAATCACACAAGAAATAGCTCCTCAGTGTTCATTTTGACCCACAATAAAGAGATAAAAAATTCCTCGCGAAGACAACATTTGAGGCACAGTCCGTTGTAACAAAATGTTCTAGAATGGCACTAGCTTTATCTCAGACACCTTTTCTCTGTACAAAGCAGATTACAAGGAAGCTAATTACAAGGAAGACAGGGAAGCATCATCTTACTGAAAATGAGAGGGAATTGGTTGTTTCGCATATAGGGGTCAGAGAAGAAACATACGTAGAGTTCCAAATAATGTGACAGCTTCTGACTTGAGCTATAATATTCAAAGATTTGTGAGTGTTTAAAGCCAGGCTCAAACCTTTTAGTTTCAAACTTACTCTCTTTAGCTTAAAGTCTGTTTCTGCTGCTTACATCCCAGTAACATTTTCAAGTCTAGAAATACTTATGTAAGAGTCATAAAAGACAAAATCCTCAGTATGTGCAAAAAAACCCCACCTTGTGTGAATTGGAACATGGTAAAGATCAATTAAGGAGCAGGCACCAGAAAATGGATGAGGGACATAACAGAACACATGAAGAAGCTTGTACATGTACTCTTTAGCACTGTCTTCATTACCCAAGCTCTTGTAGTGAGCATAAGCAGAGATACCTCAACAGTAATTCTGCAATGGAAATAATGCTAGTTCTACTCATGGTGCAAAAAGTATTCTGCTGCAGCTGTTCATTCTGCAACACAACTTAAAAAAACCCCCAAAACCAAACAGTAAAAGAGTTTAGATGAAAAATTAAAAAGAGTAATTTAATTTTTGTCTTCTCTGCCTTTCTGGCACAGTGTGAATCCATACAACATTCATAGACCCTGGCAACAGTTTACCTTTCCCCTTATAAAGAGAATATTGCTATAAGATTTTATATTTCTTATGTTTTCATTCAGAGTAATGACATAGGAATCAAATGCAATAAAAAATTGTTGTTAAAACATACACTGAAACATGACCTAAGCTGAAGGAACAACTGTCGCACTTTGCACTGAATTCAGAAGGGCATTTGGGTTCCTGCTGTCACCAGAAGTTGTATTTTAATCACTCCAGAACATGATATGCCCAAGATAAGTATGAAAGAGCTACACAACAGCCAGTATTTTTCCTCAGGTCATGTCAGGCAAAAAGTACCAGTTTCTTTTCTCTATGTCTGATTTTATGCCAACATGTACTTGGAAAGCTGTCGTCTGCCCTTTCTGTTCCCGTGATGTATTGCATCAATCTCCCAGTTCCCACAAGTTCATTTTTAAAGAGCTTCTGTTCATTTATGTCTGCCTCATAAAAGATCTCTTCTGTTGTTTTTTCTTCCCACCCCCTTCACAATTAATAAACATTCTGCTAAGAAAGAGCTTTAGCATCAATCAGATTTCATAACTGATTAGACGGGAGATACTCTGGCTGCATTTGCAATGGGCCTCTTTCAACTGTTTTTGCTTCTAAAATTAGCTTTGCTATTTCCTGAGAGAAGTCTCAGGACAGAAGTAGAGACACCCACAATGCACTACATTTGAGCTGTGTCAGAAAGCACAAAAAAAAGCTGATCAAACTGTCCAAAAAAACTGAGAAACTGCTCACTTCCCCACCGTCAGCAGGGGCCACGGAAACCCCAAGCTGCAAAACCCAACCTGGGGTCTGTATTTGAAAGACTGCACATCTGATGCAACACAGGAAAGCCATAAACTCACGTTGAGGACAACACACAGCTCATCAAATTTATCCCCTATATAATCAGAACTCATTCTCCCTTGGTTTGGTGCTAAGCAGCACCAACACACCACCTCTGCCAACAGCAAGATCTACATTTCCTGGAGATTCCTGAGGTGCAATACTGCAGCCACCTGAAAAGCAAAGGGAGCAATACATGACAATGGTTCCTGTCCTCATGCATAAAAAGATGCTCTACCCAATATTTCAGGAGGTTTTGAATTCAGCCAATTTCCTCAGTTCTGTGAAATTCAGTAGAGTAAATTTTGGAGCAAGGGACATACGTTCTGACATTCATGTTGTTAGTTCTCTCTCTCTCTCTCAGAATCTGTGCAGGCAGGCCCTACTTAAACTGGTTTACAACCTTCTGACAGTAGGAAAAAGATTGTACCCTGATAAAAATAGGTTATGGTTACTTTTGCAAGATATTTTACTTTCTCCCACCAGCCAGCCCATATTATGAAATATGAGACAAGCTTTTGCTTCAGGTCATGGTGTGGTGAGTCTCCATACAAGAGATTTATCAGGAAACATTTTCTTTTAAAATGAGGAACTGACAGAACCATGTCCTGCTACAGACAGCTCTGAAAGGGCAGGCTGAGAATGGATATTTCTGAGTTAGATGCAGCTCCTAACAAGTCATTTGGAGAACAAGAATAATTGATTGCTTCTGAAGTTCTGCTCTAGCAGTACTTAAAAAATAAATCAGTTGTAACAGAATGGAAGGCGTGTCTAGTATAAGCATAGAGTTTATCTCCAAACGTAGTTTCTTTGTCTTGTACATGTACTGTATAAATAGAAAGATCATCAGTAACTGAAGGAAGCCAGCTTTAAGAAAAAAATAAATAATAAAAATATCAGACACAGTCTAGGTTTCTAGGGAACTAATACTACAAAATCCTGAGCATCCCTTTGAAGTACGATAACTTGGCAATACTGTGAGTGGTGAGTCAGGTTTTTAGACAAGGCTTGGGATGAAAGAGGCAGGCACAAGAATATCCCTTGTTCTTTTGTTTGTTTCTTCTTTCTGACATCTTAGTACTGTAACTAAAAGATTTGAGTTTTAAATACTAGGATTTTATTTTTGTAAGATTAAAACTAAGAAAAGAGAAGGGAGCATCTCTTTACAGTGGCTGTCATTGTCTTTGAGCTTAACTTACGCAAACTAACATTGATATGCAAGCACACCTAACAGTCAAAACTGGTGTTAAAAAAAAAAAAAAATTAAGAAAAAGCACTCACCCTCCATTCTCATATTCATGCCAGAACTGCTTCTGCTCTTCTTCTATATCAATTGGTTGACCCAAAATGGCAGGGGAGGAAAAAAAAAAAAAAATCCAATGAATGCTGAAACATTTTGCTTTCAGGAGCTTCATTCAATTTTATTCCCACAGTAACATAAATACATGGGAACTAGTGCTGCTGCAAACTAACTGCAAGTTACTGATTGCAGAGGTGATAAGCTACCTAGTGCTATCTGAGATTCTTGCACCCTATTTTTTGCTTTGTATCATATCTTTTTTTACCATATCTATTATGCCATAAGTGGAGCCTTTCAGAGGCTCCACTGCACTATAAGCTAAGAGACTAAGGATTCTTTTTGAATGTACTTATTCCAATTAAACTTTAAAAACTATGCTTTTCCAAAATCTTTTCAGAAGTGGGTTAACTGATATTTCCAAATAAAAATGTTTTACATGACTCAAATTTTTCTGCTGAAATGAAATAAAAATCAAAAGTTATAACAACAGATTTTTGGCAGACGCACTAAGGATTAAGTGAGCAAGAACCTCCATTTCAGCAACAACCTCCATACCTCGGGCTTTCATGGCTAAACTTTGCTTGATATTAGTCAACAGCTCTAGAGTATGTGTTAGCACCAAGTTCATGAATGGCCTTTGAAGCCCTTGTAGTAGTTCTCCACAGTCACACTTCACAAAGACAATGTTATTTTGCACAGAACCCCCCCCCCCCCCAAAAAAAAAAACACCCTTTGTGTTATGTGTACCAATGCAAATCTGACATTGCACTTGAAATTTCACTAAGACATTATTCTATTCCAAAAAATAGTAAAATAATCAAAGTTCTTCATGTTTGTTGGACGTATGTGTGCCCAAAATCAGAATGGATGCTGTGAAATTTAATGCAGTGACTGACAAGCAAGAATGTTCTCTTGTGCCAGTGGATATCTTATTTTGCTTGGAGACTACACAATTATTTTTTTTTTCTTCTAGGTAGGGCAAGAACCTTTCATAAGTGATAACATCAGAATCATATCATTATTCATGTAGTATTTTGAGCTCAAAATGTTTTTGAAGAAGAAAAATATTATTTCATCAATATGCTCCCTAAGATACTGATATTGACAATTTTAGGCTGATTTCCTCCTATCTCTGTAAAGACACTAACTTGATTACTGAAGAACATAAAATGCAACATGTCTGCTCATGAATGCCATATATAATTGTCCAAATGAAAACAAACTAAAAACCCCAAGCCAATCAAACACAACCCCCCCAACAACAACCAAAAAACCCCAAAAACACAAAGCAGAAAAAATCCATAAAAAATCCTAAACAAAACCAGAAGGTCATTAGTTTCAAGTCTTGAGGAAAAAAGGGATACTGCTACAATTTTTTCTTCAGTTCTATTAACAATTTAGACAGTGTTTTAACTATAGGCCTGACTGCTTTCTTTAGTAGTTATTAAGTGTCAAGGGCTTGAAGAAAGATAAAGATGCAAACAAAATGGATTGTAAGAGAATTGATGCAACTGAACATAAGAGCAAACTTCCTTATTAATGTATTTCCAAAATATAGTATAATGGTGATTTCAGTCTAATTGAGTTAATATTAACTTCTAAGAGTTTATAATTAATTTAATGTACACTGTTAGTCAGTTAAGATTAAACTTAAGTCTTCTCTACAACAGAGGAACTATTGCTAGCAACTCACTTATGATTTTTTTGAATTGTATTAAAAAGCTGATTTTTCCTTGTATGCTTAAAGCCAAATCATATTAGACTCTGTAAAATATAATCCAATTATAAACACTGTTCAGCCTCATCTAGCCTACTTGGATGTCCTGCTAAATGAGTCAACCCAGCACAGTCAAATCTAACACGCTATAGCAGCACTTTGTAACAACTGGGTATGAAAATACCAAGCCAAGGAACCAGCACAGACTGAGCAGTAGTTGAGAATATTCCTTGCCTTATGCACATCCAGTCATTTGTTGACATGTACATGGATTCTCCTCACTGCTGTTAATAGAGAGATACAGTTCCAAATGTAGCATATCATGTAAAATATGTTGCCACAGATGATATCCTAAGTGGCTGAGGGTAATGATTTTTACAGAAACTCCAACTCCATTTAAAATATCTGGGGATTTAAGGCTGTATCATTTAGTCAGATGGTGTCTCAATTCCAGTAAAGTTGTTCACTCCTACAACACCGAGGGGCAGCTTAGTGCCCAAAACAGCCAGGAAGATGGAAATTCCTACAAGCGACCTATTGCAAACACCTAATGTAATGTGTCACTAAGTTCTCCCCTCCCTCCTCTGCCAGCACAGGACACTAAGCTCAGGAGAAATGAAGGGTGACATTGTGAGCAGAAAGTCCTGTGCACACCTGATGGACACATTCTCCACCACTTTCCTTTCCAAGCAAGGACAGGATTCACACTTTCTTTTAAAGATGTGCAGAGGAAAAGAGCAGTGATAGTGCTTACCTGCTCCCATGCTGTAGCCAACTTAGGCTATGTAGATACAGCCTGAAAACATGAAGAGCAAACAGCTGGAGAGGATTCCATGCAATAAGCTCTGTTTTCTCAGAGTTTGTGACAAAATATTCATTGAAAACAGGGTATTCTGAAGGCGCTTGTAAGCCAGAAGTGGCTCCACTGCAGGAGGATATCCAGACTTCATACTCCTCCTGTCTGGCTTCAGCAGAAGTCATCTCAGCATCAAGCTCATCCTCCCAAGCTGCTGACAGGCATTATCTTCAGAAAATAAGATACTCTCACCGACTAGTTCCTCTCCCATCAGTGTCACAAGCCTTTCTGAATGTCAGACATCATTAAGCCTCTGATATGGTCTAAAAAGAAAAATAATTAGTCAGTAAAACTAGCTAGCATCTATCAACACTAACTGTAGCTCCCCCAAAAAGGCACATCCAACTTTGACTTGGTCTTAAACAGTGTATCCTTGATATGCAAGAGTTGTGCTATTTAGTAAACACTGAGATAGTTTTAACAGCAAAACAAACCTAATTAGTGTTTATGCTTTATTACCCCTGTATGTACTAAATGTATACGCGGTACATCACACACTTAAATTAAAAACATGCCCTAATACTTCCAACGTTTCCAAAGTCCATTGAGGAAACTGGACAAGAAGATCAAAGTATCACTGAAAAACTGACCTTGTAGTCAAAGAAATTAGGTTTTCAACTTTAAAAATCCATTACTATGTGCTTTATCCTCAAAGACAAAAAACCCAAAAGCATACATGAGGACTGGCTCAATTAGTACTTCATGCAAAGCAGGAATAGTTTGATATTTTGTAATTTGTAAGTAGTCTTTGCATCTATAAATATTACTCAGATTTCTGTTTTCTTCAACCTCCTAACACTAGTAAAACTGATACATTTTGCTTGACCATGTTGCAAAAGTAAAAAAGGTCAGGAAAGCAATTACAAGAGTAACAAAGAACAATGATATGTTTAGATGAAAATGAAGAACAGGAACAGTACATAGAAAATATTTTACATTAGTTGTTCAATATGTGGTTTAGCAGAAAGAAATGGCGACCTCAAACACTGAGTGTTTACCAAGTTTGTAAACCCTCTTCTAAATAATGGGCTAAGAACAATATGGTATAGAAGCCAGTATAATTTAATCATCTGATTTTTAATTCATCACCCTCTCAGAGCTGAACTTCTACTTAGAGCATGAAAGAAAACAATGGGTGTATTTTTTATTTGCTGCAGTTCAACACTAGGATCTCTTATTTGAAAACTGTTCAGAAACAGAGCAAGTAGTTACTTAAAGACAGTGAACTAATCAAGTACATAAATTATATATGCAGGCATGAGCCTTCTTACATGTCTACATTAATTATTTATGTAAGAATCGGACTTTTGTAGGACTCTTCATATACACATAAATATTTGCATAACTGGGATACCAAATACTGGTAAGAAAAATTCTTCTCACACTAAAAAAAATTTCAAATAGATTACGACATCATCTAAAAAATGCCATGATTAAACTCCACTGTTGATCATGACGACATCACACGAAAGAGAAGGAGAATTAAAAACTTCCTTACATGTGTACAAGACCTACGTCCAAAACTAGTTGAAACATACGAACCATAACCAATTAACAGCTCATCTTGAAAAAAAAAAAGCAACGTTAGTCCACATCAGTTTTTGTCACCATGATGGAATGATTGCTGATGCATCTGATGTACTTATGTCTGATTTTTCTACAAAATATTTTTATGGGAGGAAGGAAAGAAGTATGTGAATATACGATTTCAAAATAAAGGCTTTTATATAGACAAAACAAGCCAAATCTGGACTTTGGCTTCATGACACTGAAGATTACTATCTTTAGAGCTAGCCTTTTGCCATACAGGAGGGGATTATATTTACCAAGATATGAGGACTGTAAATTCAGGCTAAAATAGACCCTGAAGTATACAGTGTACCCGCTGTGTCTGCTGCAAGTGCAATAATTAAGATTTTACAGCAGTTGAGAACTATAAACTTAATTTCCTGTACATTGTGTTTGCGTATGCAATGAACCATGTGGTAGACACAAGTCACTGAATTTAGCTCTGCAGAGAAAGAGAAGCTGTCATCAACAGAAAGAATGCACAAATGGCTTTACATGCCCATGTGTATCTCCAGCTGCCACCCAGAGTAATATATAAGTGCATCCAGAAGATAAAATTTGATAACACTGTATTACATAGCAGAAAAGAAGATATCAAGATCTGCTCAATGAAAAAAATAACTTCTGAGACGTTAGTGTTAACACAAATTGGTGATTTATAAGGATAATGAACAATTCTTATTTTCTTACAACATATAAAACCAGGATTCTTCACTTCTCTTGCTCTCCCACCCAACCAAAGCATATTTTCATGTGTTTCTTCCATCTTCATTACAAACTTTCCAATCCCTACCCCAGATTTCTGAAAATAAAAGTCTCAGGACATTTTGTTTGATGGTACTATCAAACTTTCTTATCTCTTGTATATCTTACATATCTAGTTGTACTCATTTGTTTTGGAAGGAACCGTGGCAAAACATATAACAGAATTATCCTCATGCAAATATTGCACGAATATTATCACAATACAGCTCTAACGTGAAGAACAAGTAGCTCTAGCATGATAACTTCATGCCCTTCTCATTATTTAAGTCCCCTTCACTTCAGCAGAAGATACCAAACAGTTGTCTGTGTGATAAAAGAAGGCCACTTTGCTTGTTTTTCCAGTCTGAGCACTCTGTTGGTATTGAGCTCCATTTTTCAACTCTTTGTTTTCAGTTTTCCATAAACACTCCAAGTGGTTTCAATTCCAGAGTCATCTTGTATACAAGCATTGCTAGCTTTTCCTCAAGACAAGAGAACATCCAATGTTTGCAGTGCACTAAGCCCTTTCAGTTACACCTGGCTTCCTCTCAAGTGGTCACAACTTTTACTATTTTTGGTATTCTGAATCTATGTCAACCTCTAGGCACACTTAGTCAGACTTTTGTTAAGTAACCCAAACAATAAAGTTAATGGCTTTTTGGTGGCTTCAAACGGTCAGCAGATGGCACAGCATTCACGCAGCTTTCAGTGAATCATGAACTATAGAAAGGATAACAATCTACTGGAAGTGTCTCATCCCACTTCAAAGCACGGAACCAAAATTCCAGCTGCACAGAATTTGGATGCTGCTGCATCATTTCCAGGGAATAGAACATTTCTTCCCCCCCTTTCCAACACACAAACACTGTCAGGGGCCAGGCCTTTAAAGCCACCCATAGACCACAGTATCCTATATTGAATTTGAAATAGTCAGCCAATGATATGTGTTCATAAAATGTTTTATGAAGATAACACAAAATGTCATTGGTAGTTCATATCCCATTTGGTAACTGACAAGTAGGAAAGAAAAACATGGAATTAGTCTTTGCCACATATTGAAGGAGTTTAAGCATGTGAAAGAGATAGACAAAGAAGGGACATCAATGTAACATACCATTAAATTACTAGAAATTTGACTTCAATTTTTTGTCATTGGGACAATTCCTTTATAAAAGTTACTGAAGACTGCTTTCATGTTAAGGATATGTTACTTCATCTTGGGATTGTTAGCTAGGAAGAAAGCAGAAGCTAGAAAAGCAACATCTGCAGTGCAGCTTGAGCACTGAGCAATCTCTCTAGTGATTGAATCTGGCTGAGCTGAAGCATAAGTATGGCACAAAGTGAAGGAGGAAGAATCAAAATCTAGAAGCCCAATAAACTCCAGAGACAGAATGACTGTGCTTGCTATAAAAAAATGGCTAACACAGAAGCAAGAATAAAAATATTAAGCGAAGAATCAGAAGGCAGGCAGGGCAGGGCCCTCACTAACAGCATGCAGTCCCAGCATACCTGGCAGGGGTGAGCAGAGCTGGTCCAGTGGTGGGGGACAGGCGGCTCAGGTACAGACCAGGTCTTCAGACAGGATATAAGGAAGCTCCGAGGACAAGTCAAGAAGTTGAATCAGCAGGCAAAAGGTCAGGACCAGATCAGCAGAGAGTACAGGGGCGGGCACAAGCAGTGATCACCCAGGGAAGACCACAGTAATAAGGCAGGTTTGAAGTCGAGGCAGAAAATTAAGTCTGTGGGTCAAAGCCAGGGTCTGGATTAATGGGGTACACACTGAGGCACGGGCATGGCTGCACTGCAGGGACCTTAAATGGGAGAGGAAGGGGAAGGATGCCCTTGGGGTTCTGGTAAAGTGTTGTGGTTTTTTTTTTTTTTTTCCCCAAGTCAAAATAGCCAGAGACTTTATTCTGGATCATCCATTAAGTGCAAGAGGTTCAGGAATGTTAAAAACTTCAAGTCTACCATTAAAACAGAAATATGTGAAGGAATGTTTCCTTTTGGCATGGAACATAGACACGGTATTTTCCCTCTTCATTTGTCATGTTATTTTCCATGTTTGTTATGCAACAATGGCAAGCCAAATGTATTAATTTAAATGTACGTAGTGAAATGATCTCAAAGTGAAAAATATATCCTTCTTATGCATAAAGCATGCAACCTTTTCTCTTTTAAATTTTTCCTTCTCAGTTGTAAAATTGAGTTTTAAGAAACTTTATAAGTAAAGTTTGCATGTGCAGAACGCATTTCTTGTCCAGAATGCTTTCTATAATCATAGAAATTGAGAGGGAAAAGGAAAAAAAAAAATCTGTCACGCAAGTAAACTGAAGTACAGATGCACTCATTATCTCCTCCTTTTGAGCTTCCCTCAATTATTTGCTTCAGTACTTTTCCTTGCTTTAATTGATTAAACTTGTGGGTAACATTTCAGGTATCTGAAGTATTAACCATCCATTCTCACAGGGAATTTATAATTAAATTCTTATGAGAACTTCCACAAACAATTAGAGTACCTTCAGTTAAGCAAATACTGAACAAATTCCCAAGGCAGAACCAAGTTTCCTGGTTATTCTATTGGACATCTCTATGTTTTTTGTAATGGGAGCAAGATCACTTTTATGTTTAATCAATGATTTATTATGAGTCACAAGAAGTGAATGAGGTTTAGGGGAACATGAATCACATAACACAGCATTATCTGTTGCTACTTCTCAGCCTAAATTTCTTGTTGCTTAGGAAATTTGCTAATGTTTTTATTATTGTGTCTGACTCTCACATGTTTCAAGTGTACTAAGAGGTTTAGATTCTTCATTACCTAACATCATAAACTTTACAGAAACAATTGCAGCAAATGCCATCAGAATTAACTTCCTCAAACAAACTGCAAGCCATTCACGTAACAGCATACTTTAGATAGGGAACTGTCTGACATAAAACCAAAGAACGAATTTCTTTGACATAAAACTCAAGAACAAATTTCTAGGAGTCCCCTAGACCTGAACCCATGTTATAAGATGCTCAACACTGTGGAAAAATGCAAGATAAAGTACTAAAAAGCAGCTGCTCAAAGAAACAGCATAGTGGAACATAAGTATTAACTATATCCAAAAGACACACTCACAATTCCTGTGCTCTATCAGAAAAATTACTATCACAGAGATTATTAGCATTTGTAAATATTATCACAAAACAGTCAAATTTACTGCATAGATCTTCTCTTTATTATGGATAAAATGATTGTATAAGTGACAACAAATATTTGCCTAAAAAAAAAAAAATATCAGGAAAATCAAAGAGAAGATCTCATACAAATGCATACATGTGAAAAGCCTACATGGTTATTCCAACATGCTGTTTACTGAAGAGTCATCCCAGCAGCAATAAAGAACAGCAAACCTCTTCTGCCCTGCAACCCTCTACTTCCAAAGACTTCATTTGCAACTTTACACTTAAATTGTTACGTAATTACTAATCATCTCCTGATCACCAGAGGAAGTACCTTTCATCCAATCTTCCCCCTTCTTCTGTGAAAAGATAAAAAAGAAACAACTAATGATTTCTATATCTACTGGTAGGCTTTCCTATTATTATTCCCAGTATAGTTTTACCACCTTATTCCAAATCTCCCTCACTTTCCTTTGCCAAAACAAAGAAATGCTATAAAACATTTCAATGTTTCTTGCTTTTTCCATGGCAAACTCTAAGTGAGAATTGGGAGACATTTCTCAAGATTCTCTGGCCATGATACCTCATTGACTACTCCAAGCCTAAGTATGCGCTGGGAGTCTGCTGTACCAGCATCTAGTGTACCAACTGTTTCCACAAAGGAGAGAATAATTCAGCTTTCCAGAAACAGGATTTTCTGTTTTCCTATGAGGGCATCTAAGTTTTTGTACTCACAACTGCATGCACACATTCTCATTTACTTTCTCTTAGACCAAGTTAGCTACTTCGTGCTTCAAGATATGACTGCTGAATTACAAAAATTCTTAATCACTGAACAGAATACAAGATGTCTTAAAGCAGACCAAAGTCAGTCCTGTAGTTACTGTAAAATAAGTTCTTATGAAGTATGGATTATAAGCATACAGGCAGTTTCAGGATCTTAACAACAAATATTTTTACCCTTTACCTTGTGCAGGTAGTGTGAGTGAACTTTTCTTTAGAGCATAATGAAAATTTTCAAGCATCTTGCAACCTCCTTAGGTAACCACTACCTGTCACCTGGAGGACAGTACTATAGAGGACTAACTCCTGGTCAGTAAAGCCACATTGTGAAGAAAACATCTTTCTTCTGACTTGTGAATACACAGAGAAGAAAACGGAAAAGTTAAGTCAGTGCATTCAGTTACTAGGTTTGTTTGCTTTTCTAGGCTTACTAAACTGGATTACCTCCTTTCCCCCAGTGTTTTTTCCATGGCACATGTAATACTGTACAGACATACAGATGAGATCTGGATAATGAGTCTCGGGTATCTGGGACAGCATAATCCTACTGTTCTTATCTCTCCGTTTCTCAGCATAGTGTGAAAACTTCCCTAAGAAAAGCTCTCCATCATCTGTCAGGCACGCAAGAAGTTTTCTTGCTAGTACGTAGACAATGTTAAGTAATAGTCTCTACCAGTTCCTGCTGAATGAGACAGTAATGTCTGTCTCACTTCCATGTATCAACATTTAATTCAAATTATTTTTTCCTTCATGCAATCAAGCAGGTAAGGCAGTGAGATCAACGTAGGAAACTCAGTACATCCCTCACTCTCCTTTTTACCAGAGAGCTGGAAATGAGTTTACAGAAGAGAAAAACAACAACAAAAAACCCCAAACAAACAAACAATCAATCCAACAACAATAAAACTAAAAACCACACAAAAACCCCAACTCAAATAGAAAACTGATACATCATCTAAAGCTGGTAACTTGACAGTATATATATTCTCTGAACTGAGAAAACAATGGCTTGAAGGAAGACAGGAATCACTATAAGGATATCACTTCTTACACTGCAGCTTCAAGTTAAAAGATGAGATATATGAACATAAATGCTTTCATCATCCCCAGTGCTATCAAAACCACCTACATGGATCTTTTCTCTCCATCACTAGAGCATTCCCAGAATTTAAGTCACAGTCTGTTTGTCTAGTTAAGCCTTTCTGATAAGATCTGATAAAATAAATATCACTCACAGACACATGCAGTTCCTAAAAAAAACCACATACCTGATGATGCTTCACCACTTTAGACAGCAAATCCCTTCTCTCACATTATGTGAGTGAAGATATGGAGCTAGAGGTCAGGGTGACATTTAAAAGATTGAACAGGGGAAAAATAAATGAAAGAGGCTGAAGAAGCTGCACTTCTAAATCTTCTTTTTCCCCTTAAAACCAAACTGTATTTTCAACAGTAATCTAGGAATCTCTAGTCATGTTTAGATCACCTCTTGGTGCTACCACATTTAGACTTCAAAGTAAATATTGAGCACAAAGCTTCCTGAAATGCTCTGTAGACTTTTAAGTGATTGAGAAATGACCAAAGCATTACTGGAAAAATAAAAAGTGGAATGAGAAAGATGTGGTATAAGAACACTTCCGCCCCTGTGAAACCTTGGAAAACAATTTTTCTATTGAGAAACAAAATTCATATGCCATGATGCTCTTTTATTCTTTTAAGCATGTCACATAGCGACCACAATGAGTCAAGTGAAATGTGTCCAGACTGTTCAGAAGGTTACTTTAAATACTATCCAGCAGCATTATGCATATTTTATTTCCTCAAGACTTACTCTTTGCTTTTACATCAACTGTAGAAGTACAATAGCTTAATAATATCTTAATAGACTTGACCTATAATATTGAACAATAAACTCTTTGGTCTTACTACTTGTCCATTAAAGGCAAGGAAATCTGACTTGAAACAATTTCTGCAAATGTATGCCCAAATGTGTATATGAATTACCATTTCTTCACTGAAAATGTGTTTTTTCCAAATGTGTATATGAATTACCATTTCTTCACTGAAAATGTGTTTTTATAGTATCAAGTAGATGAGTGTAAAAATGTCCTTAGTTCATGCAGGGAAATAATTAGAAGGTTGAAAGCTCAACTAGATGTTAATCTGGCTTTAGAGGTAAAAAAACCCAAGAAAAACGTCTATAAACACATTAACAATAAAAGAAAGGCCAGGGAGGAGCTCTACCCTCTACTAGATTCAGGAGGAAATACGGTAATAAAAGACAAGGAGAAGGCCGAGGTGCTTAATGCCTTCTTAGCCTCAGTAGTTAGTAATGGGAACACTTACACTGGGGAAAGTCACTCTCCCAAGCCAAGAGACTAGGGCCAAGAATACAATGTCCCCCCTACAATTCAGGAGGAGACGGTCCATGACTTGGTCCTCAACATCATTGTGCATAAATCTATGGGGCTGGATGGGTTACATCCTAGAATGCTGAGACACCTGTCAGGGGTGCTCACCAGGTCATCATTTATCAGCAGTCCTGGCTGACTGGGGAGGTACCACCAGACTGGAGGTCAGCTGATATAAAACACCCATATATAAGAAGGGACAGAAGGATGATATGGGGAGCTACAGGCCTGTCAGTTTGACTTCAGTACCAGGGAAGCTGATGGAGCAGACCATTCTGGGTTCCGTTATGCAGCACATGCAGGACAACCAGGTGATCAGGCCCAGTCAGCATGGGTTTATGAAGGGCGGGTCCTGTTCAACAAACCTGATCTCCTTCTATAACAGGGTGACCGGCTTGTTGGATGAAGGGAAGGCTGTGGATGTTCTCTATCTTGACCTCAGTAAGGCATTTGACAGTGTTTCCCACAGTGTTCTATTAGAGAAATTGACTGCTCTTGGCTTGGATGGGTACACGCTTTCCTGAGTGAAAAACTGGTTAGATTGACGAGTCCAACAAGTTGTGGTCAATGGAGTTAAATCCAATTGGCACCCAGTCACAAGAGCTCAGTACTGGGGCCACTCCTGTTTAATATCTTCATCATTAACAATCTGAATAATGGGATAGAGTGCACCTTTTGTAAGTTTGCAGATGACAGCAAGCTGGGTGGAAGTGTCAATCTGCTTGAGGATAGGGAAAGCTCTACAGAGGAATCTAGATAGGCTGGATCACTGGGCCAAGACCAATTCCATGAGTTTCTATAAGGCCAAATGCAGGGTCCTGCACTTTGGCCACAACCATACCCAGCAGCGCTACAGGCTTGGGGAAGAGTGGCTGGAGAGCTGCCAGGCAGAGAAGGACCTGGGGGTATTGACTGACAGCCAGCTGAACATGAGCCAGCAGTGTGTCCAGGTGGCCAAGAAGGCCAACAGCATCCTGGCCTGGATCAGGAATAGTGTAGTCAGCAGGAGCAGGGAATATCATTCCTCTGTACTGGGCTGTGGTGAGGCCACACCTCAAATACTGTGCCCAGTTTTGAGCCCCTCTCTAAACAAGAAGGCCATTGAGGTGCTGGAAAGGGTACAGAGGCAGGCTACTAAGCTAGTAAAGGGTTTGGAGTATGTCTCTTATGAGGAAAGGCTAAAGGATCTGGGGTTGTTTAGCCTAGAGAAAAGAAGGCTGAAGGGAGACCTTACTGCTCTGTATAACTACATGAAAGGAAGGTGTAGTCAGGGGGGAGTTGGTCTGTTCTCCCTAGTGACAAGAGATAGAACAACAGGAAAAGGGCCTGAAGCTGAACCAGGGGAGGTTCAGGCTGAATATTAGGAAGAGTTTCTTTACTAAAAGGGTTGTCAGGCAGTGGAAAAGCCTGCCAAGGAGGTGAAGGAGTCTTTGGAGGTGTTTGAATAGATGTTGTGCTTAGGGACATGGTTTAGTGGTTTTGATAGGGCTAGGAATAAGGTTGGACTTGATGATCTTGAAGGTCTCTTCCAGGTGGAACGATTCTATGATTCCAAGTAGGATGTGCTACTGGATATTCAAGTCAGAAATTATTTTTGAGAACTATCTAACAGTTATTTCATGATTTCTTGTTCAAATTGGGATACAGCAATTCCCTTGGTATCAGACTGCCATCAATAACATTAGCAGAAATTAATAAAAATATTTGCTTAAAAGGACACTATTTTTCATCCACTGAACTGTAAATATCAGATACTGATAAAGTTGCAGATGCTTGCTTAGTTATTGTCAGTAACCCTAGCAATTAGCAATGTGTATAGTTAATAAAAGTAAAGTATTAACATAATCTCCAGCTGATGTAACTCAAGCATAAACAAACTGTACAAAATATGGAAAATACTTATGACAAAACATTTAATTAGACTTGCAAAGTGCCTTGAAAAAACTAAAGTCTATTAGATCTTATTAATATAGGGAAGTGAGATTATCCAGATCAGACAAAGGCTCCATAGCTAAACTAGGGTTGTTTTTTTTTTTTGCAACATTTGCAGCTATTATACAACAGAGAAACTTACCTCAATTTCACTTAACCTTGTAATTGTAGCTCTTTGGGAACAACAGCATTACAACCGCTTTCGCCTAGTAAGAGATTTCTTGAACATGAAAGACTGAGAATGCTAACAGAACTTACAATAAGCTGCGTTGCTGTCTTTAAGAAATAAAAACACACTAAATTTTTGGGCAGCTATCAAAATACTGCTGAACATACAAATTTAACATGTAAGTTTGCATCTGTACATCAAATTTATATTTAATAACTGATGTACAAAGCGTAAAATGTTATGCTGTGAAGGAAGAAATCAGGCTACAGCAGGATTCTTAGGTTTTTTTTCCATGTACTATGTTAAGACTGACAGCCAGAGAGCAACACCGACATCAGACTGAAGTTTTACTTTGGAATTTTATGATAAAATTTTAGCAAATAAGAAACACTCTGACCTCTTTTAGGCAACAAGAAACAGCAGCTATATGGCAGAATTCTCCATAGAAACTCAATGTATTCTTTATTCTTATTATACACAAATTTAATTTCTGACAGGTATGCCACACCATATGTTTATACCAACAGAAAGCAGTAGCCCTTCAAATAAATCAGAACAAAGTTTTTAGAAAACTGTAAGAAGGATTAATGCCCAAATATCTGTTTTGATTTTTTTCAGTACCTTTAATCTGGTAACTCATCAGCTTCATATACAACTTTACATTCATGTGACGCTGTCCTAAAAGTAGGCAATGTACAAATAATTGCCTTTAAAACCAAGATATACATTATGAAAAATGTTTTTCCAAACTTGGTGAAAGTTCTCAAGAATTAGCAAATGAGTTTTGATCAGGGAAAGATCCTATAATATCTTTAGTTCCTCTTCTGCATTAAATACCCTTTCTTAAAAACCACATTTCTCATTCATGCATTGGACTAACCAATTGTTAAAATTTGATCTCTACATCCATCCTCTTTTTCATTTCACAAATCAGAAAGTCTGCTTGCAATATTAAGTTACTAGAGTAAGTTTGTTGACAATTGCAAAAATAATTTGCTGTTCTAAAATTCCTTTGTATGTGCCCAAGCATGCAAATGACAGAAGAATGGAACAACTTCAGTAGAATTTGACATCTATCATGTAAGAGCAAAGTGTTATTGTAGAGAATATAAAAATTCTCCAAGAATGTCAGGGTGTGGCAGGAATCATCAGGCTACCACTTCAAAAGACAGATGACAAACCTTTTTATCAAGTTGAAATGGAGTCGAGAGTGTAATTTTAAGATCATAAATGCCTCTTAGAGGAAGAACGTTTCTCTTCCCCTAAACACTACACTGCTGCAATGTAGAGAACTCTCTCACACAGTTTATATTCTCATCAACCTGATGACTTTCTCCAAAATACACACATGGATCTTGCATTCATTTCTGAAACAGATCTTACCCTTCCAGCCACAGCAATGACTCAAGTGAATCCTTTCAGCGGTAGGAGAGTACAGTATGCTCTACTTCTTTGACCAAAATTTTATCCTGTCAATATATACATAATACACATGAAACACCAACGTATCAGAATTTGTTTCATATCAGTGCTTAAAAAAAATTATCTAAATATATTCTTATTATACACACCTACAAGACTAAAGGACCTCACAGTTCAACTATGGGCAAAGTAAGTAAACCAAACTTACTAGTTTTGAATGCCTTTCAAACAATCCAAGTCCTTCTGATTGTTTTAATTTCAGTTTCTTGTCCGAGTCTTTTAGGAAAGAACTAGAAGTTTTCTAAATTAATTTATATACACTAACAGTGCTTCACTAATTCAAATATTATGTATTATGGTCTGTTACTATCCTTACCAAAACAATTTGCCTATTCATAGCTCACATACAAGCAGCACTAAGAAGGCAGGACACCATGTGAGCTCCATTCCCCAGACACTGCCTTTGTTCCATGGAACAAAGGAAGCTTTGTTCAAGCATCCTTCACTACAACGTTGTTATCAGCAGGAATCTTCCATACATGTTTTCTCTTACACCAAGCTACCTCCCAAATTCAATTAAGAAAATAATTGTTTTAAAGACTTATCACACTCTACAACAGTACTACCTTATATCCAGGAATATTAGCTCCCCAAAACAATAGCATGTTGTCTTTCTAACCCAAATTTAGAATATATATACTCAAAGTCTCAAGGCTGATGACCTTGAATACATATCCTAATCATCATATCCAATAATAAAATACCACAGAAGAAAGTTTGCCAAAATAAAAATGGGAATATTTATTATCTTTTCTACTAAAGCAATGCAGATCTTTTGAGATTATACATTGGTCTTTGCAAATGTTTCTACAACTAAATTCATACTTTTCAATTTTGTAAAAAATTTAGACACATAGTTCATAAAAACAAAGACACAGGGTATGTCACTGAACAATTGGATAGTATTGTAATTGTTAGTAGGGATGAGCAAAGAAAGCTCATGCTTATACTTCAACTCTGGCATTTGTATCATTATCATATAATCAAGTGGGATAAAATGGGTATGTATTTCTTGCACATTTTTAGGTCTACTTCTCAAGCTTTCAGAAAAATCAGATTGTTAAATACTGAATTTGACCAAGAGAACCTAAACATTACTTAGCAGTACTACATGCACAAGATGCAAGGGAAGGAAGAAAATTATACCCGTGCATACAGTACAAGACAAACTGTTACAATTGTCAAACGTGCGCTGGACAAAATGTAGTTTATGAAAAGTTTTATTTGTTGTCATGAACACAGTTTCAGAAGCACATAATTGTATGTATTTTTCTAAGTCTTCACTTGGCCTCCTGAACTTTCTTGGCATTCTGTTTTTCTTTTGCCTAGAAAACAAAGGGAGATTATGTTAAACTCTACAAGAAAGATCTTTTTGGAGCTTTGAATGACTACTCACTACATTTTTGAACATTCAACAAAATCTGCTGTAGAAAGAGACACTTTAAATGTAAATTTAGACCCTTCAGAAGTATCCTACTACTATCTTCTAGGCTCATATATATGTATTCTAAGAGTACATACAGGTTTAAGTAGACAATACAAATCAAAATGTAAGATTAGATAACTTCCACAGGGGAAAAGGAGAGGTGAAAAGAAGCACGATTTTTAAAACATAGTTTAACCTTCATTTTTCATACTTCCATATTTATTACATTTAACATTGAAGTAACTTCCTAGTGAAAGCATTTTACATCACAAGAAAACACTGCATTCAGATATACTACTTATCAAAACCAAAACTGATGCAACCAAGATCTTAGTTTTGTAGATCTTTCAAAACGTTTAACAGAGTGGAAAAAAAAGCCAAACCAAAACACAAGAGGTCCTACCAAGATAATTTGCAAACAGATTCTCATATAACTTGTATCAATTGATACAGTTCAAATTGACAAGGTACTAGCATTTTCTTCTTTATGTATATAAAGAAAGAGATTAGGCAAGAAGGGGGAACAATTCAGATGCAATACTGCAATACTGTCAAAACATTTGTTCATTCTGAATCAGACTGCTGCTTGTTAGCATTTACTATTGAACAGAACGGAATCTAATTCAGTGATTTAGAATTAAGATCTGTTATCACTAGCAGCTTGGGTCCACTAGAAAAAGAAGCTTGATTTGTGTTATAATTAACTCCTATTATCATGAAACTGCATCAAAATGTCACAAGTTAAAGACTGAAATGATTGAAAACTGAATCCAAAAGTTACTGTCTTATAAACTACTGGCCAACAAACATACTTTCCTAATTCAGCTAAAGAATGTACTTAATATGTAGCTCTTTTTAACTTATAATAATATAGAGATTCTACTTCAGCGAGTTCTAAATTAGTGATACTGCCTATGGTATATAAGTAGATACACAAGGCCAGGACTGACCAAGTACTTGACTAGCCATACAGTTTAATAACCTTTCCAAAGTGACAGACACACTTTAAACAAAACTTAATAGCGAATCAATGTTAGTAGACACCTTAAAATGGGGAAAACAGTGAGCCAGTAAATCAGTATAAGAACAGACAAAATGAAGACAAAAAAATTTCAAGCTACCTAGATTACCAGAACCTCTGTGCAAAGGTTGCCATCTAGTGTTGACAGTCAGATAAATCAACAAAACTGACCACTGACAGTCCAGATTGGCAAAAGGGATCATCACTTGTACATATGCATCTCTGTACATTTACATTTAAATATCCTTTAGTTCAAAAAGGGCTATCAAGATAACATGGGGACCTCTACCACATCCTAACTGGAGCTGCACATCACAATTTTAATAGGACTCAATTTCCTGTGTAGAAAAGACCAAATCATGTGTCTCTTGTAGCATCTTATGCCCCGTAATAGGATTACTTAGCTGATATCAAATTACCTCTTCCTATATCACCATCAGAAAAGTGTGTTTAGGTTATCAAAGGGCAGATATAGTTTGCCTTTGCATAATAGTACAAAGCTGGCTCGTCCCACAGTCTCCAATCTCCATTGGAATTTTGTCTCTTAAGAGCTGCAAGGGACAAAACTACCAATACCTCAGAATGCAGTGGTTTCAATAAACACATCCCATTTATGCTTCCAAGATATTTGACTGCATTTTTAATTTTACATAGAGAGTATGAAGAGAATAATAGTAATAGACTATTTCTTAAAAGTCAGCTAGAACATACTCACTTTTTCTACTAATGGTATTAACTGTTGGTGCTCTGCTAGCGTCTTTAATAATTCCATAATGAAAGGCAGGTAGTTATGTTTTCTTCTAATATTTTCAATCTAAAAATAAGTTAGAAACATTAACAGAATTATTATAAGGCTAAACAGGGATTATTCCCAGGCATGTTGTTGCAGTCCCAGCCAATCCCCCCGCAAGAACTGCAGTTATTTTTTTAAATTTCAGCCACCTAAAAATAAAGTTGAAGCAATAAAATTCTGAGCACACGGTGGGAAAGTATAAACCAGACAAAGTACTGCTTAAGGAACAAGTTGTCTTTACGGTCTTCTGTCATACTAGCTGAAAACCCCTCAATGATAAAACAGGCTACATGACTTTGCCACCGCTATAACACTGTCAAGTATTGCTATTCAAACTATTCACTATTTCACCCCCTGCCCCAAGCTAAATTGCAGTTTGACCTCTTTATTTTTACAGTCCCCTGTGTAGCTGCGGCCTCAGCTCAGGCTGAAGGCAAACATTTCTGTAATGCAACAACTTCACAGCTTCCACAGTGGTTCAATCCTTCAGAAAGGTAGATTAGTTTATCAGCCAAGAGGAATGATCTCCACAGATCACAAGTAAAGAGCCAACATTTAAAAAAAAAAAAAAAAACAAAACCCCAAAACAAAAGACTTTTAAGTAATTTCCACAATATTTCCACATACAATTAGGAACTAAGGTTTTCTGGTCCCCGGTTTCGTTTGCTTACACTCATGCTTGGTAAAGTACATGCTTTGATTATTTTCTTTTGCTTGTTTGTTTTGTTAGTTTCTTGCATTTCATGCTGTGAAACAGAATGTAGTGACATTGCTTTAGAGACAGATAACGATACTTCAAAACTTACATGTGTACTGTAGAAGTAGATTCAAAATTATTATTAGAATTATTGAAGTCTGTCTGTACCTTCAAGAAACTAGTGAAAACACTTCTTAAAATTTCTTTATCCTTTGATATATACAACTCTGATTAAAAAAATATATTTTAAATCTAGCACTTTCTGAACCATGCCCAGAATAGTTTAAGGGATTAAAAAAAAGTCAGTCCTCCTAGTAAAAACAAACAAGAAATTCCTAGTTAGTAAAAGGCTACTGCTATATATAGCAATGTAATTAGCAACGCCAGCAAGAAAAGGCTGATCAGTCTCCTGGGGCACAGAGCAATTTCTTTGTAGGAGTTTTAGAACCCACTGTGCTTAAAAAAATATTTTAAGGTGAGAAAGATATAAAGAAGTGGGAAAACAAAGGGAGGTACAGATATCATTACAAACTCACTTGCGCTAAAAGGAATCCAATTGGCAATTAACCTGTAAATTCAGGAATGCAACAAATTACATAGCATTGTCTTTTTAGTGCCCATCCCATTCCTTCAGATTAATTGCAACAGATACAAAACCTTCTTACAACTTTTCCAATAACTTCAGCAGAAAAGCAAAGGCTACATACCTTATATCTTTTTAATTTTTGGTTCTCCTCTTCAATTAACATCTGGTATTTTGCAACTTCTGATTGTATAGAGCTTAACATATTACTACTTTGATCTGTATCCATTGGCTCCTCCTTCCACAAACCAGAGAAAATTAAATGGATTATGTTACTGTGGTTTTTATATTTTATTTTAAAATTACAATAATTCTTAAGAGTATTTCTATCAGAAAGATTCAGTTTTGCTTACAGCTATAGGAAAATTCAAGGAATATCTGCAGATTATCTCAGATATTAGAAAAAAAAATTAGTTCCACTAGCACAGCAACTAAGTCAAGACAGAGAGCCACAATGACATGGTCACACTGCACCAAGTGCTCAAATAAGCACACTCGGAACTAACCAGAGCTGCATCTCACACTCACACAGCACTGCGCTGTGCTGGACAGACACATAGAGTAATCCTTCCCTGCTTTTTCAGTGATACTCCATTTAGAGCAAGGACAGAAGAAGGTGAATAATAGAGCAAAGAGAATAAAAGAACTACTCCAGTGACTTAACTACCACAGCCTACCTCTGCAAGTTGCTGCTGTAATTCTGCAATCCTCTGCTCATATATCATCTTTCTGTCAGATACAATAGCCATCAAGTTAAACCTTATCTCCCCTTCACTGTACCTAAATGAGGAACAGAACAAAACACTTGAAAAATTAATGATTAACACAACTCAAAAACATCCTCCATGTTTTCATTATAATGGAATGCATTTTGTGGGGAAAAACACAAATCGAAATGTATCTATTCTACAGATTAAATCTTGCCACAAAATAAAATCAGACCTCAGATAAGCACTATTCAGTATGCAACTCCTAATACCCATCTCTCCCAAAATACTACTAATTCCTATCCATGAACACAAAAAATAAATATTGAAACTGTTCATAAAAAAAGGAGAAGAAAACATGATTTACTTGACAACAAAACTTGAACAGGACTGCTGCACACAATAGTTTTTACTTCTCATTACTGTTACTTGTTAGAAAACACAGACTTCTTCATATGTGGAAAGTACATTCAATAGTTGGACTAGCAGGCCTTTCAGAATTTAAACTCTCCAAAAGTGATTTGGGAGTGATGTTTTGCTTATAAAAAAAAAAAAAAAGTCTTCAAATTAAAGACTAAGTATTTTCTATAAGTGGCATCAAGTCAACTTCTAACACATTTGGGGCTGCAGTTTGGGGTCAGAGTTAAGATACAAGAAAGATTCTATAATATGTTTTTCTAGCTTAAATTTCTAAACCAAGCCAAATACTTAAGGTAAACTTGTTCTGTAAATACCAGATGTATGGATATGGTTATTATCTGGTATTTTTACACCCCCAAACTCCATCCATAGTAATGGCACTCAGTTTTCACTGGCAAAGCCCCACAGCTGTCTAACAGAGTTGGTGATCTTGCTCTTCCTTTTTCAGAGTACTGGTGGGATCTCTACCACAGATACCTACTTTCATTAATCATACAGGAACGCAGCCTATTTCAGATTTATCTCAAATCTTAATCTGGCTCATGTTGGGCAATAGGTTCCGAAGTCACACAGTGATAGGCACATAAAAATGATGCATTAGCGTCATTCCTTAGAAATTCAACTGAGAGCCTTTAACTGAAGGAAATTAAGAATAAGATGCTAGGTTTTAAAAGTGTGACCATTTACTTTTGTATGCGTTTCTCTATAACAGGCCGTACAGCACTTATCCAGTCATCTTGATTGCATGCACCTAGAAAAAAATAAGATAAAAAAAGATTCATTTTCTCTGCAAAGTTCACTGCAAATTCAAGACTTGGATAATTCAGGCTTATGCAGAAACTTCAGAGTATGTAACAAGATTTTCCTTGGTAACTGCAGTGATACTGCAGATAATACTCGGGTGATATTTTAGGAGACAGAAGACATTTTTTTAATAACGTTTAAGTTGTGCAGTGGCCAAAGGAATGGAACAAACCTAAATTTTAAGGGCATAAGCATCTAACTTTTATTTTGTTGATAAAAAGAAACAACAGGGGGGCATGTTTGTTATGTGAAAATTTTTATGACACAAAACAAATTAGTTGATATGATATGGGGACATGGTTTAGCAGTGGAAATCTACAATAGGGATGTTAGTTGGGCTCTATGATCTTGAGGGCCTTTTCCAACCTAGATAATTCTAAGACAACATGAAAGTAGACAGCAAAAACTATGGATAGTTAGAGCTGTTCCATTTAGACAAGGAGACGAAATACTATGTAGGTGCAATACAATGTTAAAAAGTCAGACTCAAGAAAAGGTATAAAAGGATCTATGATAGATAACTTGATTTTAGGATGAATGACAGAATAACTGAAGGTGATTTTTTAAGTTCCTAATGCTGATAAATTCCAGACCTCAAAACAAAGAAAGAGACATATGATCTTGTGACCATAAAAGTTCAGTTACTGGTAGGTCTGCAGACTGTACTGACTCACTAGCCAGACTAAAGGTGAGATTTAGCAGAAAGTCTTCACTCAGCCTAAAAATATATACAACTGCCAAGAAAATGGTAAAAAACACGTTCAAAATGGAGTGTGGAACATACTGAGATGGTATTCTAAAGAAAAATGCAGACACTTGACAAGCACCGTAGAGCTATTCAAGGCACAAAATGGCACGCATACTGCAAATTAAGACATTACAACACACAAAACAGGAGCAAGACTTAGAGACTAAAACTATGCTTGAAGCAGCTATTAATTTAAAATATTTGCTAAGAAGAGGGCAGCATGTAAACAGCAGCCACATATCGTATAAAAAGTGAATGCAGTCAGCTGTATACATGCTCCCACAAAAGAAACAAACAAAGTAATGGTTTATACTAAACTGGAAAAAAACCAGCTTTGAAAACATGACACAGCAATAGTCTTGGGTGATAATACAGTAAAAAGGAAGACATGGGGAAAATATTAGCAAAAGGAATTGCACATTATCAGTAAAAGTCAAAAAGATGATATAGTTTTGTCACGTTTTGTTAAAGACAGATCAGAATAATTTCTTCAGGTAAGGAGAACAAACATCCACAACAAGTGGGTTATGAAAACTTCTCTCTTGCAACAAAACTGTTAAGGTATTAGAAGTTCACTAGATTGCATGGCTTACTCCTTTCAATACTGACAAGAGATAGGTCAGAAACATGAAGGAAGAAAATTTTCAGACCAACAAAAATAAGCAATATAAATGACTGCAAAGGAGGACAAGCCTGAATAGCATATTAAGAAAACTTTAAACATATGAATTTTAGTAAATGACTTTGTTTGCTCCTATAATGTACAACCAATTTGTCGCAATAAGCTATTGTTAAAATGAAGGATATTCAGAAAAAATATAAAATAAAACATTACCTAAATCAATTGGTCCTTCCCTTAAGCCATCTAGTTCATATAGCCGTCCATTAACAGGAACGTAGCTTACGAAGTGAAATGCATCTTCTTCTTTTGCTGAAGACTTTGCATCAAATTCAAACATCTGCTGTCTGCAAAGAAAGCGTAAAAAAAAATATCTGAGATAAAAAAGAATTTACCCAAATTTTGCCTAGATTTAAAACATGTGTTACCTGGCAAAACTGTTATGAACTTGCCGAATCACTTCAGAGTTGCTTAGTGCCAAACCTTTCATCTGAAAGCAAGTAACAAAATTTAATTGTAAGCCATCGGAGATATAATACTGTAATACTTCAAACGTAGAAAATATTAGGCACTTACCGCAGCATCAAAACTTTGTGAAAAATCTTTGAATTCTGACAAAGTCTCTCCTAGATGGATATCCTGATGAGCACAATTTAATAGCACACTTACTATGGCTTGAGTAGCACAAGCATTATTAATTACCTAGGAAAAAGCGTTGAGAATTTGTTCAGTATTGGTGGTAAAAACGGAACTCATGCTGAGCAACATTTTTCATTACAAACACCTTCTATGCTCATTCACATTAGAACTTCACTCTAAAAGCAGGCTAAAATAAATTTTTAGTCGGAATAGCTACAGAAAAGCCTTTGCTGTAGGAGACCAATAAAATGAATGCTGGACAGCTGTAATACACAAGTCATTGTTAAAGCAGGCATTTCACACCTGTGCTTAGAAACTGTCATTTTACTGTCTCACCACCTGCCAAAAGTGATTAATAAGAGAACACAGAAAAAGTAACAGAAACCCTCTGATCTCAGTGGAAAAACAAAGTACTATTCAAAGCAAGCTGTCCAAATTATGTCATTGGTCTTGAAAAAAAGACCAACCCTCACCTCTCCCAAAGAATATATCGTTTAAATAATCAGAATTCCTACCAGGAGAAGGAGGGGAAAAATTAAAAAAAAAATTGGGGCAATAAGTCACACTATGGAATCTAGAATTTTTATAAGAAGGTTGCATTGGACAAAAAAATTCCAAAATTCTAGGAATAAACTAATAAAATGTAGAGGTGATCCAAGATACAAAGATTTTTTTTTTTTCTTTAAGGTGGTTTGCTTACTAATAAGCCATATGGAATTTTAGGGTTTTTTTCCACTTGTTTATTTACTTACAATATACCTATCCTTTTTGACCTAACATTTAAGTTACTATTTTGTGTGACACTGTTCCTTAGACTTAAGTGTTCATATTACAGTCAAGTCTTTAATGTTGCCTGGTAATACCCAAACTAAAATACAATAATTAAAGAAAGAGTGACTACAAGGATTATTAAATATATTCTGAGATTTAATTAAAAGCAGAGTAATCAAATGGTGTAAGGCCAGAATATAAGAAAAACTTCATATTAGCAGTTTTCCCTCATGGAGCTATAGGCTAGGGAAAATAACATATCTTCAGTCTATAAGACTATTTTGCAATTGAAAATGCACTTAAAACATTAGGACTGGGAGAGGATGCGATTTTGTTTTAAACAAATGAAAATTAGTTCAGGGTTGTCAGTATGAAACCACTTCCAACAAGAAAGGAGAAAAAAAAAAAAAGGAGAAAAAAACAACCATTCTTTATAATCAAAACCAGTCCCTAATAAAGGAAAACCTACATTTAATACTCTAAGCTACACCATACGCTCATTTACTATAGCTCAGAATGTGCTCTGTTCAGATTATGTCTCTATAGTGCAGATGATAAAGAAATAAAGCACTTCTAATTTAAGAAAAATAATGAATTTCAATGGTAATCAAGGGAGTCAGCTACAGAGAGAGAATGGATTACAGCAACTAAAATTGAAATTAAAAAAACTGGAGGTACACAAGCCAAAGGTTAGAGTTAGCAGTCTGCCAGAGCAGTTGATTGTTCCATCTTGACATTACAGTAAAGAATAGGGAAAGACGGCACCAAATAGTAACAATTCTTTACTGTAATGTCAAGATGGAACAATCAGCTGCTCTGGCAGACTGCTAACTCAATAATGGCATCAAAAATGGGAAGGGAAATTAAGAGATTTTGTGCCTAGAGGCAAGATCAACAAAGAAATTGTCTTGAACCAGCTGGACACAGGAGCTTTAAGCAACAGCAAAAATAGGAAGAAAAAGAAACCAAACCAAACTTGGTAGGGAATGTGTGGTCTCATCAAATATTTGCCTTTCGGCATAAATATATTTTGGTGTTCCAATTACAGTTTGGGGAAACTGTTTAAATATGTAAGGACCAAACTAACAATCTTGTCTTAACTGCTAGAAAACAATATGCAACAGATGCAGATCTTGGACCAGTGGCTCCCATCTGTTGAAATGAAAATACACTGTATCACTAGAAATACTCTTCAGAAAGTGAAAGGCAGAAGGTAAAGAAAAGGAATCAAGCCTAGTTCTGCAGCAGAGGAATAGAAGCAAACACAGGTCTTGGATCTAGAGGACATGAGAACTATCAAGATGGAAGAAGGAGGTACCTAGGTAGTTCATGGGCAGAGTGAAGAGCACAGAGAAGGCAGGGATTGCAGTACCACATACGGATGAGGGTAAAGTTTACTTGTCACATGGGCACATCATCCTATCAACACACACTGCTATACACACAAGCTAGTGGGTCCTTCAAGAAATTTGTCAGGATAGCCATCTACCCTAATTTCCAATGTGTCTCTTACTTAAGGTGTCAGCACTGGTAGAGAACTTTTTCTGCACTTAGACAGTATGACAATATATGCAGGCTGACCCAAAAAGATTTTTTATTTTGACTTGAGAAAAAGATAACATGATTTTCTGTACTTGTTCAGAAATCCCAGTATATGCCTGTGTATTTCTGTCTAGGAAGTCCTGGTAAGATATCTGACTCATCAATATTCAGGACTCAAAGCAGACAGTCCTATTTGAAAGATTTTGTTAGCAAAAAATACAAAGTATATTTAGTAATACTTGGAAGATAATAATTATACAGATATATATGCGTGAGAACCTCAAAACAACTGAGAAGATTGCCACATCACCAAGTGAAGCTTAGCTTAAAATAAAGGAACCACTTAGACTACTCAGGTATGCTCTTCTGTTAAGATGTAAAACTTCATAAGCATGCACCTTTCCCTGGGGAGACAATCTGAGTTTCTGGATCAACTTAAGGCTGAAGCACTTTTAAGTTCTCACATGCCTATCACAAAGATTATGCATTTTGTTTTGAAAAACACTCTGGACAACCTTGTGCTGTAATTAGTATTATAACCACCACATATGTGGGGTCCACTTACTAAGCATCCCAGTGTTACCAAACAGTTTGCTTTACAAAGCTCAACGTGAAAAATTCAGCATTAGAACAAAGTTGCAAAACTTTCTCTTGTTTAAAAAACTCTTATTTACTTATTTTTATTCCATTGGAATAAAGATATAATCTTCCTATAGTTACATGCAGTTACTGAAAATCTCTGACTGATGAGATGCGTTGCAAGTTCATTTTAGTTCTTGTAAACTATCTGTTATAACAGGTTTAGCTTTAAGATGGATATCTGGTCTATCTTAATGTTACCAAACCTGAAAAATCTCAGAATTTTCGAGTCTGAAATCAACTGATGTATTGGAAGTGTTAAAAAACCCCCAACCAAACATGCAATATGCTTCCATTACTGGCACAAAGATAACTAAAGCATGATTCAGAAGATCCTCCTTCTGAAGGTATTTAGATATTATTTCTAATTAATAAAAGTTAATGGTTTATTATCACAATTGTGATGTTCTATCATCACAATGCAGCATAAATACATGGTACAAAGCAAAGGTATGATACCAGTACTTTAGTAATAAAACCTGAAGAGGTTACTAAATAAAAAAATAAAAAATTAAATGACTCTGTAACAATGTCTGTCTTTTGTCAAGAGACCTCTGCAGTGATCAGCACTGAATACAGGTACTCAAAACAGTGATGAAGATAGCAGAATACATTGTGGCACAACAACGTAGCCACCATGTATAAAAATAACAGCAAGGGCCTACTTAAGCAACACAGAAATCAGGAAATTCAGAGTTAAGGCTGGAATTGTATCCTTAACTCACCTCATTGTGCCTAGGTATCCTAGCTCAAAGGGTATGTAAGACCATCCAGAGTTCTGTGGCCTCAAATAGAGGACCAAATCATACCTAGGCATAACAGGGAGGCCAAATTTAACATAAGTGTACATAAAAGTGACCATAAAAAAATCCTTTAATATGCATGCATATTAGACATAACTTTATAATTCACCCACCCAACATACTCATGATTTAACTTTGAACGAGATCTAGTTGTCATTTGGAATTCAACTACAATAATCGCTGCAAAAGTGGATTAAGAATAAAACGCGAGCGTGCACAAGCTTCATATCCAAACTGTGTTTCTTAATGCAATTTAAAAAATATTTTGCTAGACACAGTTTGAGAGCTGTAGCCTTTTACATCTAACTAATGTCCACCCCCCGCCCAAACAATTAAAATTGAACAGAAACAGATCCATGCTGTAATTGCATCATTTGTTTCCCATACTGTAGTGTTATATATTAACCGTTACTTGCACGTACAGGATTCAGAATGACACTTTAAAACTTCTCTGCAGTAAAATGGATTGTAACAGTTCTCTTTAGATGGTTAACATTTAAAATAAGAAAATGTATTGCAAAGAAGAGAGAGCCAAAGACTGAGTTTTTTAGGGCTCCCGTGTCATATCAGTTTTGATGATAGATGATAGACATCAACAGACCAATAATCTTCAATGTCTAAGAATTTTACTAACCCAGAAAACAAAGGTATTTGTTTTGAGGTTGCAGCCTACAAATAAACATATGGTTGACTCATCACTTTTGTAATTAAGAAAAAAAAAAAGTTCCTGACATCCAAAAAAGATTCTTGAAAGATAACAAAACCCCATCCTCAACACAGGCATATATACACCTATAAGAAGTGTTTTGATTTTGCTATGCCACTGCATTTGACTGACAACACTCAAACATGAAAAAGAGATTCTAATTTTGAACTCTTAGCAAGTTACTTTTGAAACACACATTCCATGCCTTCAAGTGCCATAACTGGTACTACTACTTTAAAATAAACGCATCTAAAAATTGCTTTCCTTGCTGAAATGAGTTCTTGGGGTCACTCCAAAACACCCCCTTTTTAAAGGCAGCAGGTGAAGAAGGGGGAAGATCAGAAAGTTCCTACACCTCCACAATGAGGTTTCAGGCTTAAGAAAACAGTAAAATATGAATGCTTCAAAGAAATCTACAGAACAGACCCTTCCTTATTAGCCTTTAATTTTCTGGTTTTGTTAGCAAGTCTACCATTATTAATTTTTCTGATGCACATTCTGCAGTTCCAACTTAAAGCTCAGCAAAGCTCCTCTTAGCTACTTATAGTGCCATACTTCAAAAAAAGGGGGTGGGAGGGTAGGGCATAATAG